>JBBPBX010004497.1:9027-66085 GCA_038048925.1 Garcialebias charrua | reverse complement strand
CACACACACACACACACACGTCACGTTTCTGAGCCAAACTCTTCTCCGCTGATTTCATTCCCGGGGTTGTTGCTCCTGCTCTAATCTCAATTACGACGGCCTTCTCGGTTGTCCAGCTAAGGACCATCCATCCATCCATCCATCCACTTATTTAATGGAAGTAAATTGGACTGTCTTTTCAATATGTTGATCACTGTTATTTAGACAAATTAACGCCATTGTTTTGATACATGATTAATGTGAGTAATACACATAAAACATTTCCCTTGTATTTTATGTTTTTTTTTACTTTAGCTAAGCCTTTTTTTATCATGTCTGAAACGTATGTGTGCGTTCACATCAGCAGTTGTGCGCGCTCAGAGTTGTCTGGAGATGCTACTGTGCATAAGGTATGGCAAGCTAAGTGGCCCATTAATATCCACTTTTACCACATGTCTAGCTATTGATGGGCCACTTGGTTTACCATATAAGGAAGACACTTCATCTGCTCGGGAGTCGGGACATGCGGTCTGCGTCTTTGCTGGGCAGCAGCGTGTGAGCGAGCTGTTGCGCCTGCTGCAAATGAAATATCCACTCCACAGACCGGGCAACGTTTCCTCTTGTATGTTTAAGAAATAATCAAAATGAAAATACGCAATGACTTTGGACTTTTAGGGGTGGATATTTGAGTTGCCGAATCTGAGCAAACAGTTGCTGGAATGCACCCAGTCAAAATGAGAGTTTTCCTGGATCTTGTTCCAGCAGGATCCGGCTCAAACAAAGCACTGTATATAACCATTATGGATAGAACCTTGTGCAAGATTTCAAGCAATTTTGCAAGATCCTTTTAGTTCACAGGGTGTGTCTTTGGGGTGACTATGTAACTACCTCATTAAATTTCAACTCCATACTTATGTAATTGACTAAGTTGTAACCATGTTTCTGTTTACGAAGGCTGATTAGCAGTGGCAGCCATAATTAACTGGACTAATTCTAAAAAGTAATCTCTTGTAATTGCTGTAAGATTTATGAACAGCGGTCCAGTGTATTGTCAAAAATATAAGCAAGAAGTTTTTCACAAAGTTTGCATTGTGGATAATGCTCAGCTCTACCACACCAAATTTTAGCTCACCAACTGAGCTGCTGCCTTTTCGGTGTTTCTTTAAAGTCTTTGGGCTGAGCTGGCAATTCAGACTTTGGCTGACACAAAAATTGAATCAGATGTGGCTGTGCATTGCATGATTACTTCATGAGAGTTTCAATAAAACTAATTCAGTAAATCGTAAGGTATTCTGTAGACAGACCAGCACAGATACAAGCAAATAAATAAATACAAATAAATAATCAAATGCAAAAGAAACATTACAAACACCTGGCACGATGCATGATTTTCTAGTTTTGACTGGCGGGTGTACTTCAAATGTTGCCATTTTCCTTTTTGTCAGATAATGTTTTGCAACACAAAATGTTCTTCTTCCTTTAAAACAAAAATGAGAAAAGTCCCTTTTTTATGCCCAAATGTAGAGTCTGTTTCATCTTTGTATAACTCACCTCCTTCACCCACCTCCCCGTTCCTCCCTCTTCCTCTCGTTCCCTCTGTGTGCTCAAATCGCCATCTGGGAGAGCCTGATAAGCTCTGAGGCAGACACCAGCACTGGAGCAGAAAGTGGAAGAGCTGCTCTGAGACAACCACTAGGTTAGTCTTACCAGAACCAGAGGTTTTACGACGTGGCACAAATTCCGTTTCTGTCTGAAATTTTTTAATTTGTCTTCATGCGTTTCACTTCCTGAGTAAATTGCACGACAGCACATTTAAAGGGAGCTAAGAAGATTTATGTTGAACGCATTTGTTCAAAAGTCCTGCCATCCTGCAGGTGCGGGAGATTATCCTTCTCTTTATGGCTCATGCCTTCACATTTGGAGGACTTTTCTCTCCCAAAGGGTATAATTAAACAAAGCTCAGGCTCATTCATTTGATCCTTAAACCTGGACATTATTAACACTGGAGCTTGGTTGTCACAGGCTGAAAAACACGTGTTCAGACTATTAGTCACAACCTGATTTGTGGGAATACTTTACAGAACTGGGCATCAATTCACTGAAGGTATCAAGAAAGCCATGTTGAGATGTAATAATTCACAAGCAAATAACAACTTCTGCAACACTTGGGTGTACTAAAAGTTTTAACAGATTTGCCGACTCGGTTCTGACGTAGCGAACATTCACGTCATGTGAATGGTAATTTTTTCCAATTCACAAACTTTACTTTCCAAAGCAGTAATCCTTTTGTCCTTTTCCTCATTTTGATTTTTAAGGTTTCCGCTGTAACATTGCTAAAACTAGTTGGCATGACAGAATAAATACAACTTGCCCGATAGCATCACATTCCTGAAATATGCTCTCCATTTTGCCGAGATGTGTGGTTCGGTTCCTGTTTTCAACCGCTACTTCCTGATTACTGTAGACGTGCGTAACACTGACGTCTGACGTAATGCCACTTTGCGTGGCCTGGTGGATTCGCTTCAAGCCAGTTGATGGAAACACTTCTGATTCGCATTAATTTTTATTTACATTTTTGCAAATTTTCAAAAATTCGCTCAAAATTCGAATTGAAAATAGATGGAAACACGGTTAGTGCTTCATGTTCCAGAGGTTCCCCGTTTTCTGCAGCAGTTACATTTGCAAAAGATCGATGAGTCGTTTCCAGTCCATTAATTATCACATCATTGAGTCTGGTAAATTGTTCCAATTCACAAACTTTACTTTCCAAAGCAGTAATCCTTTTGTCCTTTTCCTCATTTTGATTTTTAAGGTCTTTTATCTCTCCCATTAAGTCCAAAATAATTTTTTGTTGTTTTGAGATGTTTGTGACCTCATCAGACAAGAAGTTAAGAAGACAAGAAGTTACAGGGTAAGTGACTTTTTAATGTTTTCCAGTTCATTTGATCCAGTACTTCATTGAGTGATGTGAGATTTATTGAACGTGCAGGCCATATAACTTTAATCAAAAACTGACAACAATTGGTTTGAACAAAGAGGCCACATAAAGGGATAGTAAAGATTTTTGAAGGGATGTTCAGTCAAATAGTTGTTAGCAGCTACTACATCTGTCATGACATCAGTCATAACACAGTATGAAGAAGAGGACAGATGTCTTTGTTAAGGCAAGGTTAACGATAAGCATTATTTCATACTGGTATGTTTTTGTTTGATAACATATAAAATCCTTAAAAAAAAACTCCAAGTTTTGCTAACCATAAGGTACTAATTATTTGTCACTATGTGACAGATCAGTGCTTCAACAGTGACCTGTCATGGCAACCCCTTTATGGAAAGAAACCTTTCTTAGGCCTAGATTCAGCCACACACCAAGATGGAAGTCAATAGTTCACTTATTTTTCAAGTCATCATGCTCACAATATGCATGGACGGACAAAGGGCAAATCCAGTTCCCCCTCCAGGCTCTGTGATGGGACAACAAACCTGAACATCCCTTTAAGATTATAGCCTTGGAGAAATGTGTTTAACTATCTGTGGTCAACTATTTCTATTAAAGAAATTAGCTCCAGTAGTCTTTCTCCTAAGCTACACTGCTTGTGTCCTTCTTGCTTTATCATTTCATCATTTGATCGAGAGACAGTAAGGTCAGCTTACTGACCAAATTTCAACAACCTTAAATATAACATTTTTAGTTATGTCTAAATAAAAATCAGAGCTACCAGGACAGAGGAACCCTCCGGCAAAGAGTTCATGTTTCACCTGAGGGGGATTTGCCGTGTGTTTTTCTGGCCCTTTGACCTCATCTTACACTCGTCCTCCAATGGGACACCTCTTCCTCTATAATTCATGTTGCTTCTCCATATGAAACACATACAAACACCAAAAATGAAATGACAAGCACTGACCCTTGATCCTCACTCAGATCCTCCACCTGCAAAATGAACACAAATAATTCACATGACATAACATCTTACAGTTCTCAATATTTGCAGCACACAAAAGTCTTTTCTTGTTAGAAGTAACATAATTTTCCCTGGTTAAGGTCCTCCACTTTTTCAACACAACAAATGCATTATTTCTTGGTGTAGGAAATACACCATCACACTCGAACAGAAAATCTGACAGTCTGACTTAAATGTCAAATCTGATAAAAGGGAATGATTTAGAAAAACAACTGTAGTTTGATTTGTGTAGGCAATGCGAATCTTAATAGGATTGTATAAAACGCAAACTTGTTTTAAATCCATTCTGCTTTGAGTGCTAAACAGTGGCTGCTCAACATACACAGGCATTTCTTTAACTTATAATTAAACAGAGTATATTTTGAATAATTTTGACGGTATACTACTAGTTAATCTTATAATGTAAAAGGATAGAGTTGTATCACTGTTGGTTAAATTTTAAAAGATTAGGATTATATGCAATCTCACGTAAGATTGCATAGCATTATGCTCAGAGTAAATGTTAAGAATGACACTTACGGTAGCTACTACCACACCAAATTTTAGATTAATATTTGTCAAACTGACTGAATTATAGCTATTTTTTGTGTTGGCTAATATTGATTAGCTTGGGTGGCCAACTCAAATCAAAATTTATTATCCATCCATCCATCCGTCCGTCCATTATCTTTATCTGTTTCTACCTTTTTGGGTCGCGGGGGCCGCTGGTACCACTGGTGCCCATATCCAGCTATCAATGTGCGATGAGAGGTGGGGTCCACCCTGCAGGTCTCCAGTCCATCACAGGGACACACGGAGACAAATGAGACAAACAACCATTCTCTCTCACACACTTAAGAGACAATTTAGAGTTATTAGTCTAACATGCGTGTTTTTGGTCTGTGGGAGGAAACTGGAGTACCCAGAGAAAACACACACACATGCACAGAGAGAACATGCAAACTCAACCCAGAAAGTTCTCCGGCTAGAATTTGATCAGATGATCTTTTCGGCAACCGCTCTACCAACTGCACCGCCAAGCCACCACAAAAGTTATTAATTGTAGATCTTTTTTTCCTAAGAGTTTGAATACAATCTTTTCAGTGGTTCAGGAGAAATTTTGCTAACAGACACAAGGCTAAAGTCCACTGTTAAAAATATAATTTAAAGAAAACATCTGTGCTATGAGTAAGAGTTAGAGTACTGTATATGTTGTGAACTACGCTTAGATACTAACTGGCTAACTGACTAGGTTATATGCATTTTTGTGTTTGTCAAAGTCAGGAGTTTGTGGCAGCCATATTGAATAAAAGTTACTCACTCATTAAGTTTGGCAAGTTTTATTAAAAATCATCCAGTGCTTCATGACATATTTTGGTAACAGACAAACACAAAAAAACACATATACAAACATATGTAAAACATTTAACGCCTGCTTTTGTCTTTAAGGCAATAAATGATTTATTCTTGCAAAAAATTCCTGAAACCCTTACAGTTTATCATAGTAAGTAGATAGAGTGCATTTATATTCCCTTTTGTTGTACCTCATTCCTCTAGGCAATATGCAGCACTGTGTTCTAGCGGTTCAGTAAAAGCAGGACTGAATACACTCAAGAAGTGTGGATCCCATTGGAAATATGATCCCATAACAGTCGTACAGCAATTCATACTCAAGGGATTTAAGTTGCAATCTTAAGTTTGAGGACTGGTTGCAATTTGATGTATGCAACATCTTAAAAACACTTTTTTTTTGTAGAGTTAGCTGTAACAGCAACATATCAAGATATTACTTTGAGAATTTTTGAGCCTTCTTAATATTGTATTGTTTTTATCATTGCCATATTGAGCAGCAGTAATTACTGCACTGTAGTTGTTACATTTTTTACAACATTTAAAGTCATTTTCTTTCACGTTAGCCCGGAAATTGAACACATCTCGCTGAATCTTGCCTTATCAGCCTCTGCAAATGGACTGTGTTCCAAAAAGGCAAGACTGGGCGTCCCTAAGGAAATCTAAAGAGATCAAGACAATCTTTGCTGGATGCTCTCTTATTCATGTGGGGATGTGGAGGGAAGGATACATAGCAGCACAGTAAAGCCAAAGGTTATATGCAATGCAACACAGGATCAGTGTGGTGAAAGGTTTGCAGGAGATATATTAGATAAGGTCAGGGAAAAGGGGATTTGCCGCTCATTCCTGGGGATTTGATAAGCAGACTGCAGCAGAGGTGCCCCCATGCAACACTGACATGATGGGTTTAATGTAAAGCTATTAGAGATTCGCCAAGCACAGAAAATCACAGTTGGGTCAATGTTGTAGTTAAAATGTGTGGCCTGATAGTTTAAAGACCGAACTCACAGTGAGTCAGTTTGTGGTGAGACTTGGAAGGACCTGACAGAGGGACAACCATAACAGGAGTGTTCAGTCAGAGGGAAGTCAGAAAGAAGGTACACCTTACTGAAAGGCCCTTACAAACCCAGTGGAAATTTCACAGAACGCACAAGCATGACCACATCTTGATCAAAAGAAGCCATACCCTCCGGTCTGATAAACAATGATTAAGCTATTAGGCCATAATTACCATTTAGGCACTTAACATGGGCCAATTTATATCAATGAAACATCCATCTTTACCCACTTCTTCCTTTTTGGGTCACAGGGGTCACCGGTGCCCATGTCCAGCAATAACTGTGTGAGAGGCGGGGTACACCCTGTACAGGTCTCCAATCCATCACAGATTCACATAGAGACAAACGAGACAACCATTCACTCTCTCCGTCGCACCTAGGGACAATTTAGAGTCACCAATCAGTCTAACATGCAGGCTTTTGGTCTGTGGGAGGAAACCGGAGTAACCAGAGAACAGCAAAGGAAACATCATTGTGGGGGAATTCATTTAAACAGAAATGAGCTAAATTAGGAAAGGTATCAATATAGATGAAAAATATTTGGAGCACTTCTCAGTGAAAACTTTTTAATTCCACATTACACCAACAATCTACATCTTTTCTTGAAAGAATGCATATGACCTGCTGCCTTTTATGGCCAAGTGCTAATCCAAGATAATTTTATGATGACACAGATCAAATATAATAGATGTTTTGGTCAAAACTTAAAAGTCATCAAGGGTGGGGCCAAGATGGTGTAGTGGCAGGGGAACCGACTTGGGACCCGAAGAACCCAGGTTCGAACCCCAGTCACGGCATAACTTGTGGTGTGTTTGAGCAGCACACCTCATCCCAATTGCTCCCCGGCGCGCTTTCTATAGCTGCCCACTGCCCCACCTGGTGGTGATTGGGTTAAATGCAGAGTCAAATTTCGTCTTGTATGGAAACATACAAAGATGACAAAAATGTGACATTATTATTATTAAGATACACAATATCTTAAACAGCCTGAAATAGAGCATCAGTTGAGGGGGGATCAGTCTGGATGGACCTGTGTCTTTTTGCCAAGCTTGTGAAATCATACTCAGGAAATCTTTAAAGACACCTTTCTTGCCAATGAAAGAAGCTGAAGAGGCTAGGTCAGGGGTGTCCAAAGTGTGATCCGAGGGCCATTTGTGGCCCTTGGAGTGATTTTGTGCGGCCCACAACTGCAATTAAAGAATGGTATAATTTTGGCACAGGCTTAAGAGGTTGATGCAAATGTAGACCTTCTTTACATTTAATTGTGATACTTTTTAAAATTTTAGGTTTAACAGCAAAACAGCAGATTAAAATAATCTTCATAAAATGAGCAATACAGTATTAGGAATAGTATAACGTTTCTGCTCCTGTCTGCCATAGTTCTGTCCTTCAAGCCTTTTGTTTACGTTGCCAAGCTCAGTGTTGTCTGTCACCCATCTTCAGCTCAAGCCTGCTTCCTTGTTATCCATGCCACACCTCCTTGTTACTTCCACTGCAATCAGTCCTCATGTGGTTCACCTGTTCTCCTCATTACTTTAATGGTAAATGGTAATTGGAGCTTACCAGCCCCCTGTAGCGCTTTCCAGCCCCCTGTGAGGGACCCCAAAGCGCTTTACAGCACCAGCCATCCACCCATTCATACACCGGTAGTGGTACTTTAGTTTCAGGTTCTCAGTCCTCCAGTGCCAGATTATTGAAACCCTCACAGTGAGTAAATGTTAAGTGTTCCTGCCACAGTCTCATTTGTTTTTCTTGTTTTGACATCACGCCTGCCTCATGGATAGTGATGATGAGATGAAGCTTCATGAAGCACTGAGGTCATCAAATATCAAATAGCTCGACTCAAGATCCGACACACCATGGTGCTTCATTTGCTCTACTGCGCCGTCACGTGGACTATAAATGTAAAACAGGTAGATGGATTATAATACCATAACTGGGTTGTGAAGCTTTAAATTGAATAAAAGGGGAAAAAAAATCATGTTTGTGAGGACCTTAAACAAAGTCTAAATTTGATTTGCAAATGTTCTTAATCAGTCTTTATGATGATGGTGATGATGGATTTTTCTGTCTTCCCCATACATTTCGAATTTTGCACATACGGATGAGCCAGTTCCTGAATCGGTCGTATGGTACGGCCCGCTAGCGACACCTCAAATGTCACTACATGCATCATCAATACACGGCTCGATACATGCTTCACATAAATCCTCCTGGATTATTCGCTTTTTTTCCCCTTCTTTAAATTCACATTTTTTGGGCCCACAATTTCTTTCATCTAGACTTTACTGGCCCACCTCATTTGGGCGCCCTTGAATGAAAAGGACGACATACATGAATGCCCTGAGACAACTTTGTTGTGAATTGACACTATATAAATAAACTGAAATGAATTGCACATACAGGTATTTAAAAAAAAGTGCACAACATATGTAAAAAAAACATCATCATTGCAGTACAGATGAGTACAAACTCAATCTCAGAGAGGATTGTAGTAAACTGCAGCTAAAAACGTTCATGCCTACAATACATTTGGAAATCAGGTAATTGTGGCTAAAATGGTTTTGCACACAAAATGGGTTGTGAACCATGATGGAAAAAAGATAGGGACATATGGATTTATGAAACTTATAGTAAAATTCAATAAAAATGTTTTACATGCTTCTTTTCCCATAAACCATCCAGCCGGAAAAAACGATGCTTTTCATTCTACTTTGCATTCCTTTTATCCAATTTAAACTTGTTCAATAGTTTAAAGAGCATATAGAACTTCTCTTCATAATGGTTCTTGCAGATGAAACAAAAAGGTATGAGTCACATGTTCAAAGTTATAAAACGTGTGCACTAATAATTTTCTCTATCGCCTCCAATTATCACCACGGAGAGAGGAATCTATTCAAATTAACCATGTCATTATCCACAATGTGCTAAATATAACTTACTGAGACCATGTCAGGCACAAAACTGTCTGTTGTGTCCTCTCAATGTCAGTGCAAACCAGACGATGTAAGATTAAATATAATATCTGCAAAAAAGATTGGGAGTTGTACATATTTTGACTAAAGTCACAGCATCTTTGAAGCATCTTTCGGAAAACATGATGCATTCATTTGTTATTTCTTCATGTGTAATATTCCTTTTTAATGGCAGATGGGGTGAAACATCCTCAACCAAGTCACGCACATACTGCAAGGCAAGATAACTGAGGTTAGAGTGTGAAAACAGAATAATTCACATGGACAAAAGGAAGATGGATCACAATAATCTGCACAGTAGACCCCCCCTCCCTCTTTTGTACCCCCCCACCCCCGCTCTTTTTTTTTTTTTACAGTGAGCACTGCAGTTGTGAAGCTGACACCACAGCCTTCCCGTTTGATGAGCAATTAGCATACCCTCGCCTGAGTTTGTATCATGATGATCCATTCATTTCCGTGATGTAATTATGTGTATAAGGCTGCTCATTTGGAAAACATTGAACTCATCAATCTTTTTGCACCCATTTTCTAATTCAACCCATTGAGAGGATCCTGGGAGACACTAAAACTGCACTTAATTGTCCTCATTCCAGACAGCCTCTAATTACACCCAGTGCTTTAGATGTGGTGTATAAAAAACAAGTTCAAGTTCCTCTTTGCCTTTTTTTATTTTTATGTGAAACTGAGTGTTTCTTAATGTTTAGGGAGAGAGCTACAGGGCGAGAGGGAAAAATTCCCTTGTCACTTTGCCCTCTGGCAGCTGCGCCCCGGATAAACAAACACACAAACTGTACATTAGTCAGCCTGCTGGGAGCCGGGCTTTGATTAAAAAGCTCCCTCTGCCGTATCTCCACGGCTCCGCTCCTGTGAGAGCCCAGATAAATAAATTAATGAATAGCTCTTGTTGAACTAATGGAGAGAAGGGATGGTTGTCTCAACAGATGCTGTACTGTATCCTGTCACGTTCTCATGATTGAGAGGCGAGAAGAGCCGCGCTGTAGATCGGTGATTAGCACTTAAACAGACGATTACCAGCAGAGCTTCCTATGCTTCGTGTGTCTGCTCTCAGGATAAACCAACACTGACAATGTTTCACCAGGTACTGCATTTCCTGCTAAAGAAACTGAACAGTGCAGTTCCAACATCCTGATCTTTGATAAGAGCTAAAGAAAATGTGTAAGAGGCCTGTGCAGAATGATATGTGAGCTGTTAAGTCAGACCATGAATATCACAAGAACAAGGTTTCTGTTACCAGACAGGAAGCGTTGCAAGAAGATTTTTATTTTCATCTGAAATGATAAGAATGGGAACTACAGGTTTATTGAATAAACATTAACCTTCTGGATCGTCTTTAGCATTGTAAACATAAAGGACATTTTTTAATTATCTTTCGAAAGAATGGCAATCATGTAATTGCCTTTGTCTATGAAAATGTTTGTCTTTTGTTTAGCAAAATATCTAATAAATCAACAAATAGATTTGAATGAAATTCTGAGAAATAACATATTGGATGTTATTTAGACCTGCTTAACTTTTGGAGTCAACTTGACTTGAGATGGAACAGGTAAACATCCATCCATCCATCCATCCAATCTTTTACCCGCTTCTTCCACCGTATTTTCTGGAATATAGGTTGCACCTGAATATAGGTCGCATTGTCCAATTATTGCCAAAATCAAAAAAGGCGTTCAATACAGAACAACTGGACTTTATTTGTAACAAAACAAGACGTTTCGCTCATCATCCGATAAGCTTTCTCAATTGGAGACTGTGAGAGGGAGAGAGAAGTTATAAGCAAAGCTGGGCCACTGGTGCACACCAAACTTGGTAAATTGGAAGCTAACACACACACATACTTGGGATAACACGTGGCTGTGACCCATTCAAAGTTCAGTGTGTGAAAGCAGAGCTTACAGAAAACACACACACACCCTACTGTATGTAAATTGACAAAAACCACACTTCACACATTGATAACAGGGACCTGTCAAAAAGTCCAGTTGTTCTGTATTGAACGCCTTTTTTGATTTTATCATGTCCTGGACGACTGAGAATCTACACCAATTATTGCCAAAGAATTGGGAAAATCCATATATAGGTTGCACCTGAATATAGGTCGCACCTACGTCAAAATGTGGACCGTGTTTAGCTCTGCTGCAAATGTCTCTTCCACAGGAGCGCACAGCAAGGCTTTTAAGAAGATTAACACTTAAAAACAATTAATTGTTTGATAAAAAATTATAGCAAATATGTGTCTGAGCTGAACTTTTCTTTAATAAATGAATAATTTTAGCAGGATAAACACCTAAAAAATATATTTGTTAGCTGACATTATTGTAAGAGTGTGTCTCAGTTTAATTTTTGTTAATAAATGATTACAAATCAGCTTATTTTATAAAAAGCCATAAATAGGTCGCACCTGACTACAGGTCGCAGGCCATGAAAAAATGATAAAAAGTTGCGACCTATAGTTTGGAAAATACATTATCTTTCGAAAGAATGACAATCATGTAATTGCCTTTGTCTATGAAAATGTGTTTGTCTTTTGTTTAGCAAAATATCTAATAAATCAACAAATAGATTTGAATGAAATTCTGAGAAATAACATATTGGATGTTATTTAGACCTGCTTAACTTTTGGGAGTCAACTTGACTTGAGATGGAACAGGTAAACATCCATCCATCCATTATCTTTTACCCGCTTCTTCCATTTCAGGTCACAGGGGTCACTGGTGCCCATATCCAACAGTCACTGTACAAGAGGTGGGGGACACCCTGGACAGGTCTCCAGTCCATCACAGGGACACAAAGAGACAAATGAATATTCACTCTTTCACTCACACCTTGTGACAATTTAGAGTTAACAATCAGTCTAACATGCATGTTTTTGGTCTGTGGGAGGAAACTGGAGTACCCAGAGTAACGCATGCATGGAGAGAACATCCAAACTCCACCAAGAAAGGTCCCCAGGATGTGATTCAATACAGTGGCTTTTTTTCTTTCTTTCTTTGTCTCTCTTTTTTCTTTTCTTTGTTTCTTTGTCTTTTTACCTTTCTTTTTTCTCTTTTTTCTTTTTACTTTTTTACTCTTATTTTTCCTCCTTTTCTTATTTTTTCTCTTTCTTTTTTCGGTGACCTACTTGCTGAGAGATGTCGGCTCTACCAACCGCGCCACTGTGCCACTCATTTGTTAACGCAAGTAAACAATTTTTTTGTTATAATTCAATTAGTTTTACAGATGTTGAGCTAAAATTTAGTGTGGTAGTAGCCGAGGGTCATCGACAGCACATTCCAAGTGGTAACAGATCAAGCCCGTGATAAAAACATTAGCTTGCAAGACAGCAGGAGATATGTATTTAAGAAATACTTTTCAGTCAGAATCAGAGGGGTTTTTTTGCTGTCATTTGCACCACATGTGGTACATGTGGTGGAATGAAATTATGTAGTTACATCCAACATTTTACATTTACAGTTACATTTTCCTTTTTTAAATGTGTTTATCTTTATTTGTGCATGGATGTGATTATTTAGTAAAGACATTAAATTGTGCAGATTTCAAACTAACATTTTGGAGCAAGCAAATGATGATCTGAAAAATGATGATCTCTGATCTGACTCTGTTCAAAACCTGACTGAAGACCCACTTGTTCAAAAAAGCTTTCAGTGTGTAACTTTTATTACTTTGGTATTTTAGTATGTAGCATTTTTATTTCCATTGCCTCCTTTTATTGCTGTTGTTTTTATTCTATTTTCACTCATTTATTGTACCGGTTTTTATATTTTCTGTCCTGTTAAGCACCTTGGTCAATGCAAGGCATTGTAGGAAGGTGCTATACAAATAAAGTTTATTATTATTATTATTATTATTATTATTATTATTATTATTATTATTATTATTATTATTAAATGTTCAGATTTTCAGTGTTCTTGAGGTTAAAACCATCCCATAAAGAAACACCAGATTCAACACTGCTCCTGCTTTTCTTCTAAAAATAGCAGTCGACAAGCTGCTTGGGGAGATTTAGGTTTCCCTTTTGGTTTCGGCTCTGCCAGCACTGGGCTGAACTTTGGATGATCTCATGCAACAATGTAGTTTTTAAGATTGGACAGTTCAACTTAAATAAAATTGTATAGTTTTTTCACAAAAGTTTTTAAAAATTAGGCATTCTGTTTCTTTAAATGCATGCAGTAGTTTTGAAATACAATGTATGAATTTATTAATAGAAATTTACAGCAAAAGTATGGAATCTGTGGCCAGTTTTCATATTTTTCATCTTTAGATCAATTTAGATCAACACACAATATACAACTTTGCTGATATATACCCGTGACTTCGCTCACATTCAAGCTGACAAACTCTAGCAGTTTGAACAATCAATAACTCAGATATAACTGGAAACTAAAAAGCAGTTGAAAAGTTTTTTCTAAACTAACAGACAAAAGTACAGTATTAAGAATTGCCTGAGCTTCACTATGTCATTAAATTCCATATTTCTTTCTCAGCCACAAAATTAAATCAACCATCCTGATATGACTATCATATCTGCTTCATAACACCAGAGCAAGGATCTGTGAAGAATCAGGCTTGAACTCAGAATACAAAAATGTGAGGTTTAATTACAAGTGATTCAGGGAACTATGTATACATGACTCTGGGAAGGCTCAGATAATGAGGGACCACAGGTAAAAGTTCAGGTCTAATAACTGAAATATATGTTCTTACAGTTTTTGTAGTGTAACACACAGAGAGGAGTGTTGGGGGATTCCAGGTGAGTAGACCGACAGATAGGTGGCAACAGGTGCCTTAAAGATCTAGCCTGACTTGGAGACTCATGAAGTACTCTGGTAAGACCAGGATTAATTTCACAGAAGAGCATGGGCTGGACGAACACGATGGAGAAAACTGGTAAGTACAATTCTGATTTCTAGAAACAAAGGAATGGCTGACACCATGTTGGATAATATGTAATGTTCAGCGTCGGAAGGAATACTTCAGCAGTCTGAAGTAGTCCTGGAGCTCATGATCCAAATTGGTTTCAGCTGTATCTCACAAGTTTCTGCCTGACACAGGACAAACTCCATGCAGATGGTGAAACTAGTTGCAATCCACAAACACAGTTCCCTTATCAGTCAGTCACTTCGGTGCAACATAAATGCTATGGGAAATTGCGCTCCACGCGATTACCTGAAGGAATACAATCACGCCTTTACGACAGGGGCGTCAGCGTCATGCCAGAGACCCCGCCCTCTGGGTATTTAACCCTCCTGTTATGTTACGGGTCAAATTGACCCGTTTTAAAGTTTACATTTTTTTTAAAAATAGTTAAAAATATTTTTTCTGCATGAAACTTTTTCTATTTGTCTTAATAGTTCCAATCAACATATAAATTGAAAATGATTCACTTTACACATTTGTACCACTCTCTGCGTCTACTTGTTACATCGATACTGTTCGGGTCAATTTGACCCGGCAGTCAAAATGAATGGTAAAAAGGGGAAAAACATTTCCAATTCTATTTGTTTCCTTGAAACTATGAGACATATTTCACTACACACACACACACGCGCGCGCGCGCGCGCACACACACACGCACGCACGCACACACACACGCACGCGCACACACACACACACGCACACACACACACACACACACGCACGCACACACACACACACGCACGCACACACACACACACACACACACACGCACACACACACATACACACACACATGCACACATGCATGCACATAAACCCACTTTCTCACTATTCTCTTTACTTCACAAGGAAACTGTGAGAAAGCAGGTGTTTATACAACTTTTGACGGGAACCTTTTCTGTTCCCGTGGGAAAACTCCACCCACACAAATCTTCATGACTCATTTGTCTTGATTTTAATGAGCGGGTCAATTTGACCCAGAACAGTAAATGTGTTTCAAGTTCAATTATAAAGATCACCCTTTGAAAAAAATAAAATAAAATGTAACATAATTTTTTTTACAAAAATCAATTTCAAGGATAATTATTGTTTTTTTGTGTGTAGGTTTTTTCAGCAAACATAAAAAATGTAAATCACATTGTTTATGTCCAAATGAGTTAGTCGTCATTATCCTTTATTTATGAGAAATAAAAAAAACATCATTGCACAAATATTGACTGACATGGTTAGTATTGGAGTTAATAATCAGATACAAAAAGGTTTTGGAGGATTTTTTGGGTTTCTGACACTATTACATGATTAAACACTCCCCGGGTCAAATTGACCCACGAACATTATTGCTGTACCTCAGAAACGAACATAACAGGAGGGTTAAGGTTCTGACGCCCATCTTACTTCCTCTTATTGCCCTTCAACTCGCTTAAACCTGAACTTCTCTTCGAGGGACTTCTCTGTGCCTGATCGCTCGACCAGAGGTGAGCTTGCTCTCTACACAGGGCATACAGAGAATTCTTCCTGCATATTGCCGGGCTAGAAAAGCTAGTCCGGCACATTTTTCCTTAACCCCAAAGTATTTTCTTCTCCTCTTTCCGCAGACTGCTTCGCTCAACGGCGCTAACTGCGTCACATCGCTACCTCTGCTAATTTTGTAGCAGGCTAGCCAGCAAAAGCAACGCAACGGAGGAGACGTCTCAAAAAAAAAAAGAATTTGGAAGAACTCGCTCGTCTTATCTCGGACATGCCTCCGAAGAAAGGAAAGCGAAAGACAAGACTTCCGAAAAAGACTAGCAGGACGGCGAGCCCGACCTCGCGTGCCTACGCCAGCGGATACGGTTTTTCCCTCTCGGGGACGGACACCCATGAGGCCTGTCCTGTCTGCCTGGGAATGCTGCATGCGAAAATGGCGCTGGATGCGCCCGACTCATGCCCACACTGCAGCCAGATGCTGGAGGCGGTGAGGAGGCACCGGGCGGACTTCGTCGCCAAAGCCATGGGCGCTGCTGCGGCACCAACAGACCCGGACACTACTGAGCCTCTCACTCCCACGCCAGAGCTCGAGAGCATGGCTCTGGAGGACAGCATCCAAGGCGAATGGGACGACAGCCCAGATGCGCTGGCTCCCATCGGGAATTTAACAGTCGAATTTGACACTCGAGGCTTGATGAACGAGATCTCGATTTCAGCCTCAGGTGAATTTTCTGCAGATGACGTCGACGTTGAGTATGACGAACAGGGGGGAGACCTCTCTCGCATCCCGGCGCCTGTGTTCCCGGAGACTGACTTTTCGATCCCTGCTCTGTTCGACTTGTGTCGCAGAGCAGCGGACGCGTTGCAGATCCCATGGCTAGAGCCTCCACCTCGTCAACAAGTCACGAGGTTGGCAGGAAATTATTTTTACTCAAAGCAACAGTCCGCCACGAGGCAAAGAATGTCCATCTTTCCAGATTTCCTTATGGAGCTGACTCGCAACTGGACTCAGCCCAGGGCTCCCATGTTGCTGCCACTCTCGCAGTTCCTCGACGTGGATGGATGCAGCGGGTATAGCCAATGTGCCACAAATGGAGGACACGCTGGCGTCTCACCTGGCTCCCAGGTCATCCGGGACGAAACCAACTCTGCCCAACAAAGCCTGTCGAGCCTCGGCTTCTTTGCTCGAGAAATGCTACAGGGCTCAGGGCCTCGCGGCGCGCAATGAACGCGTCCGCCATGATGCAGGCATACCTAGCTGAAAAACTGTAGGAGCTCCAGGTAATGATGGACAGACAGGCTGCCGCCGACGTGCTGGAAGAAGCCCGCAGGACAACAGACTTTGTGCTCCTCATGATGGGGACAGTAGCTATCGCACAAGGCAGAGACATAGCTAAGGTGGTCATCTTACAACGCCATCTGTGGATGACCCTAACTGACCTCCCGGAGGGACAAAGAATTCCTTTTCTGCACCACTCGATAGAGCCGACGGGATTATTCAAAAAAGCTCTGGATCAAATTCAGACCAGGCTGGTCCAGAGGTGCAAACAGGCTGAGGCTCTCTGGATAGGCATCCCCAGAAGAGCTTTCGCCCCTCCTGGGAGTCAGCTGGGAGTAGAGCCCCGTAGCCTCGACACCACTCAACCACACGTGTCCTACCGCAAAAGCGGCCGGCATGCGATGCCGAGCACCGGCGGACACCACCGCCGGACCCACCTCAGGCCGAACACACCTGGAGTAAGAACAGATTTGTTCCTTGCCAGGCGGTCCAACACAGGGCCTCCTTGGCGAACTGGGACGCCAGACAGAAACAGGCCTGATGAACCAGGCCCTCTTCTTGACTTTACAGCATCACCCGCCCACGCGATATGGGAAATTACCTTTTCACGTCCAGACTTTGTTTGTAACATGGTACAAAAAGCTGGTGACTTTGTTTTACGCTCAAATCATGTTTTTTCGGCTGTGAGTGACATAAAGTCAAATATGTAGTTACACATAAGCACGAATAAACCTAAAAAAACAGCCCCTCTCTGTTTTCTTGACTCAAAAAAAAAAAAAAACCCAACAACAAACAAAACAAGAAAACATAGTAACATCAGCAGCACGGTCCCCTCTGCTCTTCCAGCCGACATAAAGGGTAGGGACAATCATTCCCCCTTTCCTCACGGCTCACGGGGTGTAAGCCTAATCAATAAGCCCCAGCTGGGTGTCTCGGATCTGTCTGTAACAAACAGTGCCAGAGGCGCCTGCAAACAGGCCCGCCAGTCCTCACAGAGACGGGTGAGAGGGGTCACGTGTTCCAGTCCCCTACCCGTTGTAAACCACGGGGTCGGCAATACACAAATCAAACAAACCTGTGACACGTCCGCGCTCCAGGGGGACGCGCCGACAGAACCTGGCAACCCACCTCCCTGGCCACCAGCTCCCATTCAATGGATTCCAGTAAGTGACGAGGGGGTCACGACAGAAGCCCACAGGCCAAAACCAGTGTCACACGTTCACAAAGGAAGTGGTGATGACATTGCAGCATGTGTAAACACTCAATGCAGAGCAGAAATTAGCCTGGTTAAAACCAGACCCTTGTCCTTCACTTCGCTTCAGACAAGGGTCTGGGACTTCTCCATTGAAAAACGATTCTTGCTGGAGGCGTGGCCACTGCCTGAGGAACAAAACCATTGGATCTTAGAAAAATTTTGAACAGGTAAAGCATTCTGCTCCCTCCCCCTCAGAGCTCTGCCGAACTTGACATCTGCTCCGCCTCCTGCTGAATTTTCTCTCGCTGCCTGCATTCTGTGTTTATAACGTTTGAAAAAAATTAAATAAAACCATGTAGCGCTGGTCCAGAAGACCAGAAAATATGCAGGGACTCGGGCAGCAACGTAAAACCCTATTTTAATTCTCTCGTGACAACCTCAGTCATTTCCTTATTCTTTGCACCGCAGCGGCGCCGGAGAGAGAGGAGGAGGAGAGCGATCACTTGACTTTTGGCAAAAAAACAAAATAAAACTCCAGATAAGAGATTAAGAAGGGGAATTTAACACATTTGTGTCAAATATAAAACAGTCCTGCATCGCTTTGCATCGCTTTGAATGAGAACATGTGGCTGCTCGCTGGCTCTGGCTGCGCGTAGGGACAGGTGGCACTCAGCGGAGAGGAGGAGGAGGGAGCGATAACTTGACTTTTGGCCAAAAAAACAAAAGAAAACTCCAGATAAGGGATTAAGAAGGGGAAATTATTAAATTTGTATCACATATAAAACAGTCCTGCATCGCTTTGCATTGCTTTGAATGAGAACATGCGAATGCTCGCTGGCTACGCTGGGACAGATGGGAGCATGGGTTAGGGGCCAAAAACTCTGCCCCTTCTGTTCTCTGATTGGTCCGGTCAAAAATCTACCGGAGAAATCGTTGTCTATGGCAGAAGTCCCAGACTGTGTAGTGAAGGGAAATGAGAATTGACCGGAGCTGTGCAGGAAGGCGAGGGCCAGGCTAAGCAGAAATGGCACCAGGGCTAAATCAGATTCCTCTTCCGTTTAATCGAAGGGGAATGGCCTTTCTGTCACCAGTCAAACAAAAAACTGCTCAACACAGAGGACTATCTTGGACAGCTTCACATCCGCATGCTGAAACTGTCCCCTTAGCTTCAGTGGGCGACATGCCCTGCTCAAGCAATGATCCTGCAGCGTGTGACCATGCTCGCTGTACTGAATCAGTTCTGCTCTTAAACGACACCCCCCATCAGGTGAAACACAGCCCCCCGGAGGTTCATCAGGCCCCAGGGCACTGATGAGGCCGGAGGCCAGTGAACCAGACCCAACCATGAAACGGGCTGGAGTCAGGAGGTCTGCTCGTATCCAGAACTTGTACCCCTTTCGAACCATGACTCTCCACAAAAGAGGAAAAACAGGCATTCTGTTCCGCTTTTGCCCAATAATGACAGCAGATTGCGGAAAAACAGGCATTCTGTTCCGCTTTTGCCCAATACTGTAATGACAGCAGATTGCTTCTGCCTCTCAACACTCTTTGTCAGAGAGGTCTGGAGGTACATCTGTAGGAGGGCCCTCTCCCTAACTTGGTTGGCCCTTAAGGGGCCACAGAAATCAGGATCCTTGAGGAGGAGCTGGCTCCGCCACCTGCTCCTCTCCAGGGAACCGCCACATCACCAGAAGGAACAGCCTTGCCGCTTATGCTGAGAACTGTGGCAAATTTCAGCTTGGTAGCTGAGAGGAACTAACTGGTGGCCTCAGGCCTGACCAAGAACGTGGTAAATACCATCCAAAACGCCTGAGCTGTGTCAACATAGTCTCTCTACACCAGGAAATGGCGTATTTTTGAAGCTTGGTACATGGAAATAAATATTATTTCTTATTCATATGACTTGGTCCAACTCCTCACCTTTCTTCAAGACCTGCTGGAGAATGATAGTTCTTTCTCAACCATCAAGGTGTTTTTATCAGCTATTTCAGCTTGTCACGAGGGCTGGGGGAGCAGGACGCCTGGCACACACCTGCTCATAATAAGATTTATGAAGGGCGTGCTAAGGAAAAGACCCTCCAGCAGGATCTTGACCCCTGGATAGGATCTTAGTCTGGTCGTGGGGGCTCTCTGTGATCCTTCATTCGAACCACTGAGCGACATTAAGATATATCTATTATCTTATAAGACCGCTCTGCTATTGACCCTGTGCTCGGCGAAACGTGTGGGTGACCTCCATGCTCTGTCCGTGCACCCAATGTGTACCAGGTTTGTCCCTGACGGGTCAAAGGTCACCCTAAGGTATAATCCTGCGTATATCCCTAAGGTCTTGTCTCTGAACCCCAGAAGTCTGGACTTTGATCTCTCTTCTTTTCCTCCTGCTCCTGTCCTCACTCAGGAACAGAAAAGGCTGAAGGCACTCTGCCCCGTGAGGGCTTTAAGCGCTTATATGCAGAGAACAGCTGAATGGAGGAAAACAAACCAACTGTTTATGTGCTTTGCGGCCCCAGCTACTGGTAGGGCCCTATCAAAGCAGCGCCTCTCACACTGGGTGACTAAGGCCATAAAAAGGGCGTACAGTAGCAAAGTTCAACAGGTGCCCTCTGGAGTGCGTGCCCACTCCACTCTGGGCTTAGCCACCTCGTGGTCATTATTCAAGGGTGTACCAGTTGCAAACATCTGTGCGGCTGCGAACTGGAGCTCTACATATACGTTTGCAAAGCATTACAGTTTGGACCTTACTGCGTGTGATGTCACTCAGGCTGTCCTTTCTAACACACAGTAGAAAGCGGCCTTGAAATGCCTTTTGAATAAAGGCAGATGTTCACACTGGGATGCATTTTACTGAGCATTTCAAGGGCGTGAATGAATTACGTTCCCATAGCATTTATGTTGCACCAGAGTGACTGAGTGATAAGGGAACTGAAATTTATGCACCATAACTCATGTTCCCTGAAGGAAGGGAACGAGGTGCAACATACTTGGCCCTTTTCAATGTTTAAGGCTCTGTGAAGTGCATTTTGGAGGAAGTAGGATGGGCGTCAGTGCCTTAAATACCCAGAGGGCGATGTCTTTGGCGTGACGCTGACGCCCCTGCCGTAAAGGCGTGAGTGTATTCCTTCAGGTAATCGCGCAGAGCGCAATTTCCCATAGCATTTATGTTGCACCTCGTTCCCTTCCTTCAGGGAACATGAGTTATGGTGCATAACTTTCAGTTCCCTTTCAGTCTGGTCTCTCAGTGCAGCATACTTACTATGGGAATTGCGCCCCCGCGCGATTACCTGAAGGAATATACTGTACTCATGCCTTTACGGCTAGGGGCGTCACTGCTGCACCAGAGGCCCCACCCTCTGGGTACTTAAGTGGCTTGTACACCATCTTTCTCTTTTTGCCCTTCACCTCGCTTAAACCTGAACTACCTCTTCGCGGGACTTCTCTGTTGCTTCATCGCTCAACCTAAGGTGAGCTTGCTCCCTGCACAGAGCGCACAGAGAATTATTCCTGCGTACTACTGGACTAGCAAAAGCTAGTCCGACACATTTCTCTTAACCCCAAAGTATTTTCTTTTCCTCTCTCTACAGATTGCTTCGCTCGACGGCGCTAACTACGCCACAAGAAAAAGCTACTTCGCTAACTCCTAGCGAGCTAGCCAGTGAAAGAGACGTGACGGAGGAGACATTTCAAGAAAAAAGATTCTGGAAGGACTCGCTTGCCTCATCTCGGACATGCCTCCAGAGAAAGGAAAGTGAAAAGGCGAGACTTCTAAGGAAAACCAGTGGGACGGCGAGCCCAAATTCGCGCGCTTGTCCCAGCGGATACGGCTTTTCCCTCGCAGCAACGGACACCCACGAGGCCTGTCCAGTCTGCCTGGGAATGCTTCATGCAAAAACAGCACTGGATACGCCCGACTTTTGCCCACACTGCAGCCTCATGATGGATGCGGTGCTGCGGCATCGGGTTGACCTCGTCGCCAAAGCCATGGGCGCTTCAGCGACACCAGCAGACGCGGACACCACCAAGCCCCTCACTCCCACACCGGAGCTAGAGAACATGGCTCTTCATGAAAGCACACGTGTCGAATGGGGCGACAGCCCTGACGTGCTGGCTCCTATGGTGGACCTAACAGTCGAGTTTGACACCCGGGGCATGATGAACAAGGACGAGATCTCGATTTCAGCCTCGGGTGAATTTTCAATGGAGGAGGCGGACGTGGAACTGGAGGATCAGGGTGAAGATCTCGCCCAGACCCGGTACCTATGCTCCCAGAAACTGACTTTTCCATCCCTGCTCTGTTCGACTTGTGCCACAGAGCATCGGACGCGTTACACATCCCATGGCCTGAACCTCCGCCTCGCAAACAGGTCACGAGGCTGGCAAGAAACTATTTTTACTCGAAGCAGCAGGCCGCCACGAGGCAAAGGATGTCTGTGTTCCCAGACTTCCTCACAGAACTAACTCGCACCTGGGTTCAGCCAAGAGCCCTTATGCTTCTTCCCCTCTCACAGTTCCTCGACGTAGATGGGATGGATGAAGTGGGAATAGCTAACGTGCCTCAGATTTAGGACACACTAGCGTCTCACCTGGCTCCTAAATCATCAGGACCAAAACCAACTCTTCCCAGCAAGGCTTGTCGAGCCTCAGCGTCTCTACTCGAGAAATGCTACAGGGCTCAGTCCGCGTTAATGCAGGCTTACCTGGCGGAAAAACTGCAACAGCTCCAAACAGCAACGGACAAGCAGGCGGCTGCTGAATTGCTGGATGAAGCCTGCAGAGCAACAGACTTTGTGCTCCGTATGATGGGGACAGCTGCTGTTGCACAGGGTAGGGGAATGGCAGAAGTGGTCATCGCGATCCGCCACCTCTGGATGACTCTGACGGATCTCCCGGATTGACAAAAGGTGCCTTTTCTCCACCACTCGATAGAGCCGGAGGGATTGTTTGGTAAAGCTTTGGAGCAAATTCAGACCAAGCTGGACCAAAGATGCAGACAGGCGGAAGCTCTCCGGGTGGGCATTCCTCGGAGAAGCTTCGCCCTCTCAAGGGAGTCTGCTGAAGCAGACTTACGCAGTCTCGGCACCACTCCAGTGCTGATTCTTGTGGAACAACCAGAACTTTCTTCAACAACTACATGCTGTACGAGAATGACATTGCCCTGTATTACACTCGTGAAAGGGGACAGCCACGCACTTCTCCAATTGACCCTGAATACAGGCAGACCATCTCCTGCTACTACGTGGTAAATGACACTCAGACTGTTGCGTTTGCTACCAAACCAAGGCTGTATGAGCCAAAAGCAGAGATTGGCTCTGGACTGATGGTTGTGCAGATGAGGCTAGCAACAGACGACTCGTACAAGCAGTTCTATGGTGCTGAAGACTACCCAGTAGAAGCGCATCTGAGGCAGCCTCTGTACTTTGAAGTGGAACTGGTATCAACAGATTCTCATTTGGAGCTCATGTTGGAAAACTGCTGGGCTAATCTTCAGCAAGATAGGACAGCTCTCCCCAGTTGGAACATCATTGTCAATGGATGTGAAAATCTTGACGATGCCTACACAACAGCCTTCCACCCTGTTGAAATGGATACCAGACTGTCAGTTCCATCCCACGCCAAGCATTTCTCCATGAAGATGTTCACCTTCCTTGAAGATCAAAAGGTTTTGAAGCAGGAGATTTATGTCCACTGCAACGTGGTGATCTGTGACCAAACCAGCCCAGTGGAAGGTATCTGCCAAGGCCGGTGTACTACACGCTCAACTGGAACAAGGATGTCCCACCATGGAATGAAAAGCGCACAAAGAAGCACTCCAACCCAACAAAGGCAGATCTCCTCTGGACCTATTGCATTGAATAGTCGTATTGCATTGAATAGTCGTTTTCAATAAAGTTTCTTAAAAAAACAAGAAATGCGTGGTGTGTTTTTAGTGAATAGTCTTATTTTTCATTTTGAACTTTTTTTTTAAACAATACCATAAACAAAAATATTTACACCAAAATATTCTGGGGGAAAAAAATTCAAAAGAACATGAAGAAGCAATGGCTTATCTAGTCCTGTCCCTAAACTTGCATAAACATTCTGAACCAAACCAGATTCAGAACACAAAACAAAAGTTTGGACCAAAAAAAATTTGTAGGCATAAGCTTATTACACCTTCATTTTGTTATACATCAAAATCAAAGCAGCAGAAATTATCCTGTATTTGTTTTTTCAAACAACGAATTCCAGCTAAACAAAGCTCATTTAAATAAAAAAAAAAGGAAAAGCAGAAAAAGTCTTGTATTTGTTAAATGATTTTTGTGTTTTTATTTAAAGATAAACACAGTTGAAACTCCAACTATTCCACACCTGAATCCCTCTAACTGAGGTACAGTTTTTAATATTTGTCCTAACCTTTTTTTTTTTATTATAAATAAACCCTTCTCTCGTAAATAGTTCTCATATTTTGAACCACTTTTGTATACAGCTTGGAAGGAGTTTATTTTAGGCTTTGTACATAATCAGTGCTGTTCTGAGTTCGAAGTTATAAAATTTTAAAATATGCAATGTAAGAAATAACTCATTAGTTGGATGAAAGCAATCAGAGGCAGTTATAATTCTGATAGCTTTCTTCTGGAGCATGTAAACTTTTGTGTTATATGAGTTTCCCCATATCTCAACACAATAATTCATGTATGGAAGTATGAAACAACAGTATAACAAGTAAAGTGATTTCTTATTTAGGAGAGGTTTTGTTTTATTCAGTATTGCAATAGGTTTTTGACATTTTGGCCAATGCAATTTGTAGTCTATCACCCCCAAAAATCTGATTTCATAAACTCGTTCTATTTCAATACTGTTTATCATTAGTTTGAAATTATTTATTTTCTTGTTACTAAATATTACAAATTTTGTTTTATCATAATTTAGTGATCATTTATTTTTTGTCACATCATCTCTTTAATGCTTTTAATTCTCCTTTCATGCACTGATGACCTGCTCCAAACTATTACTGAGCAATGTAATGTATCATCGACAAAGTAAATGATAACTTAGATTCATTGCATGTATCATTTATGTAAAGTTAAAAAAAGTTTAGGACCCAGCACTGAGCCTTGTGGTACTCCACAGGTAACCTTTAATAAATCAGAATTTACATTATTTGTACGTATTGATGTCTTTGATTCTGGTAACTTTTTATCCAAGAATGTGCAATGCCTCTAACACCATATTTCTCCATTTTATGTAAAAGTAATTCATGATCTATAGTGTCAAATGCTTTTTTAAAGTCTATAAACACTCCCACAGTATATTCTTTTTTATCAATTGCGTTAGCTATATCTTCTACTAATTGCATTACAGACATTGAAGTTGACCTTTTGGCTCGAAATCCGTATTGACATTCAGATAATGTATATTTTTCCATAAAATTGTCAAATTGTTGCAAAAACAATTTTTCTAAAATTTTAGAAAATTGAGAAAGGAGAGAGGTCTATAATTGGAGAATTGATGTTTATCACCACTTTTAAGGGTATGACTTTTGCTGTTTTCATTTTGCTTGGAAATATACCCGTTTGAAAAGACATATTACAAATGTATGTGAAAGGCTTAAGTACATACTGTATTCTATTGTATTTTTTTACTAGCCACATATCAATTCCAACCCTTTTCATGGTACTGTATTGCCAAACAAAGGCAGGTTAGAAACACATCTGCCCTCATCCAACAGATTGCAGTTAATCAGAAAGTGCTCAAACTCTATGTTGCAACTCCTCCAAAGAAGAAAAACACTACGGGCAAGTTGGAGGTAGATCGAACAGAAAGTTTTCGAGATAAGCAAGAAAAAAAAAAAAACAAGATGAAACTATTCTTCCCAAAAAAAAACTGTTCCCCACATGACTATTTCGCAACAATCTGTGTCCAGTGCTTTAAGTGGGCCGGAACTCACCGGAACCCAGTTCCGCCACTTCTAAAATTTAACCCTGAGAGTACCGGGACTTTATTTAAGAGTAACGTGCGTTCCGGAACTTATTTTCGTCTTCTCCACTTGAAAGACCCGTGGCAGATTAGAATGCATCATTTCCCCCTGACTGGATTTCAAGAAACAGCAATGCATCTGTCGACAATAAAACATCTTTGGTGGAGCGCGTCATTTTGGCCAATCACAACCTCAGGATAGACAGGGGAGGAGACGACAGCGACATCTGTTAAAAAAAAAACAACTCTGCAGCGCGACAGAGCGAGAGGGAGGCGGAAGTAAAGCCCCCGGTAGAGCTCAGCGTACATGCAGTACGCCTCTGTACGACATACGTACGCAGAGGCACAAGCGTAGCCCCGCAGGGCACGAACGCGCAAAGCTCTTTTTTTACGACCGCGTACGCGATGCGCGTTGTCTCACAATAAACTGGCCGTGGCCGGACTGTTTTGTATGTTACACAAATGAATTAAATTCCTCTTCTTCATCGCTGATCGGGCCTTTTCTTTTGTTTTTTTGCCTAAAGTCAAGTAATCGCTTCATCCTCCGTTCACTCCATAACTGAAATGAATGAATTCATGTCCTACCTGGCTGCGCGAGGTTTTAAATATTTCCTGGTGGGCTGTGGGCTGCTGGAATAGCGCTCCCTGTTTTTATTTTTATTTTTTAGAAGTTTTTATTAACATATAAAGTGATAGAAAGACCGCAGCGGCAGCAGCCGAGCGACCGCAGCTCGGGTGCAGCTGCCAGCTGCTTGTCCCACTCGAGCTGTCAATCATTTCAGTAGGCGTGTCAGCAAGTGACCAATCAGCGACCTCAGTTTGTCCCCTCTGCACGCAGCGGCTCAAATTACAACAAGAATTTGGAGCGAAAACGCGAGCATTTAACATGAGAACGAAAGCAGAGCTGTGCCAGCGAACGCGTGCGCACAGAATGCGCGCGTAGAGTGGCGTACAGGCAGGACGCTGAGCTTTGCCGGAGCCTTAACTCCTCCAACGTGTGGGAGCTCTTGAAGCTTCACAGAGCTAAAAAAAAAAAAAAACAGCAACATGCAGTTTTGAAATTGACGACACGAGAGAACCCCGCTGATGAAAACATGACGGAGTCGTAAACTAACTTCATCACGGTGTGAATGAAGGAACAGCTGCAGGCAAGTCTCTACATTAAACCACATCTATCACTAAATCAGAAAACTGTAAATAGCCTCTCCTAAATTCACTGTTGGTGATTATTAAAATGTCACCTGTTCATTGGGTAAAGTTAATATTTTTATATGTGCAGTTGAGTGTCACCATTGTTTAGTAAAATGGCATGTTGTGTTACAAATAAAACTAAATAAAAATTAACAAAATAAAAGTCAGTTGCACCCCTAAAGCCACTGTGATAAAGTGTCACATTAATTTAATTATCTTAGCCACAGGAGTGAGTTTAAAAACAGGATGATGTCTATATGAACTAGTTGAATGAGGTGTCTCTAAAATATCCTGATTCATGATCAATAATAATTTAAACAATTTTTTAATCTGTCCACAGGACCTGACTTTATTTTGTTAGATGTCTCTAAAATAGTTAGTGAATCATGTTTACATGTAGGTAAACATAGATGTTTAACAACTTGTTAAAATACACCAGAATGCAGGAAATGGCATCTACTTTATTCAAAATTTCTGGCAAAACATCTTCACCAGCATATTTAAGAAATGAGTTTTTACTGTTAGTAAGTAAGTTTTATTTATATAGCACATTTCACAGACATGAGAGTCACAAAGTGCTTTACAAAAGGAAAAATAAAATCATAAAATCACAGAAGTACTATACAAAAAGGTAAAACATAACAAACTCTAAAATCAATGTACAAAATTAACCAAAAGCCTGTCTGAAGAGATAAGTCTTAAGTTTTTAAATGCATCTGTTGACTCGGAGCAGCGCATTGTTAGCAAAATGTTCTGCTGTATTTGACTTGCTGCTGTTGTTGGTTGTTAATTTTTTGGTTGACACAATCTTTCCTATTTATGTTCTCATTAAATCAGGTTAGTAAATGACTTTTACCTGAAGCATGTTAAAAAATTACAAAATCTTTCGGGGGGGTTGGCGCAACGTTTGTCACCTTTTTCATCCCTTCTGAGTTTGCAGGTATGCATATTATTATGACATTAGGGAGGGTACCGGCACTTATTTTTTTCCACTTAAAGCACCGGTAATAACTTTACTGTATTTAAAACAATTAATAAAGCTGTTGCATCACAGCGCAGCTGAACTTAAAAGCAAACATAATAAATCAATTTTAAAATCTTTCTGCTCGTTTTCATCATGGAAAAACAGGAAGCTATAACTTATCTGAACGGAAAATTTAAATCGAGTGATTAAGTCTTGGAAACAGAATTTAGTGGGTGTACTGTGACTGTGAGCAGGTTACATGTGTTCTTGCTGCAAATTTACTTTAAACATATGAATGGAAGAAGCTGCAAAAACAAAGTGCAGGAAAGGTTAGGCTGGTTATGTGTTGATGGTAGGAGCAGATCACAGCTGTATTTATATTTTGTAGCAGAACAGTTTTCAAATGCATTTATTTAAAATACTTTTTGTCTTAGTAAATTACAGTACTTTCTATTACTGTGTTTTGGTCACTGCATCAGCGCAAACCTTAAAGGACAACACCCACCATGTTTTCAAATTGCATCGCCATTAATATTTAGTATTGACTTAAATAATAAAACAGGAGCGTTTTATTGATATTGTAGAGAAATAACGCTAAATGTGTTATTTCATGATTTTAAGGAGATTTTAGCAGCAGCTCCGGCAAACTCTGCCCCTCTCCATATATGGGCATTGATGTCACTGCAGGGACCACCTTGAATGCATGCATCAACGTAGCTTTCTTATTTCTGAACCGAGTAGTTACGAATACAACTAAGAAAATGCCGAACCGATGTGTTTCCCAGTTCTGCAGCAATACCTCGAAGGATGGCGTTATTGTTCATTATTTCCCCAAAATCAAAAGGATTCAGAATGCTGGATAAAGTTTGTTCAAGTCAAACGAGCTGACTTCATTGCTCCATGGAGTAGCAGACAGTGTTTTGTGTTCAAAACACTTTAAACCGGAAGACTACGAGTCAGCAATGATGCAGGCATTTGGATTTAAGGGGAAAAGTTGTACGAGACTGAAGGAAGAGCTGTGCCAACTATCCATGAATGAATTTGTCGGAGCGAACCAAACTCGTGTGTGGCCGCGCGGCTCCGCAAAGCCCCCGGCGGGCTGCGGGCGCAGGACCAGCGCTCCCTGCCCTCCCCATTCTCCAGAACCTTCCAACAAGATACAACACCGCTGCGGCCGAAGTCGTGCGAAGCCGTGCGGCTTGCCCCCCTCTTTCTCTCCACCCGACCTGTCAACCTACTGAACTGATTGGCAGGTCGGGGGAGAGAACAAAAAGGCAAGCGGGCAGCTCCACACAGCCCCAGCCGCAGCGGTGTTATATCTTATTAAAAAGTTCAAAAAAAATTTAAAAAACAGGGAGCGCTGGTCATGCAGCCCACAGCCCACCAGGAAACCCGCAGAACCCCGTGCAGCCACGTTGAACACAAGTGTAATTCGCTCGCGACAAATTCATTCATTTCCTGAAGCCGCCGGCTCGCCCCCTCTTTCTCTCCACCCGACCTGTCAACCTACTGAATTGATTGACAGGTCGGAGGGAGAGAACAAAAAGGCAAGCGGGAAGCTCCACACAGCCCCAGACGCAGCGGTGTTATATCTTATTGAAAAGTTCTAAAAACAAACAAACAGGGAGCGCTGGTCCCGCAGCCCACCAGGAAACCCTGCATAGCCACGTTGAACACGAGTGTAATTCGCTCGCGACAAATTCATTCATTTAATCATTTCAGTCATGGAGACAGCGAGGAGGAAGCGATCACTTGACTTTTGGCAAAAAAAAAACCTAAAGAAAAGCCACTGGAACTTTCACTGAAATCAGCATCACTCTCATAAACCTCCATCGCGAATCCAAAAAAGCTAAGTCTGGTCCTCTGGACATTCAAAAAACAAAACAAAACAAAGCAAAAAAAAAACCTGTAGAAACGTTTCGTCTTTCGTCCGAAAGACTTCCTCAGTCTGAGAAGCTGTGTTCAGCTCAGTCTTATAAATAGCACCCTCCCACAGTGGATCAACCAGTTGGCTGATGACAGCCGAAACCAGCTGCTCACATGATCAAGGAGGACCATCAGCCTGACGATGGATCGTTAACACCCTGATGGTTGTTTGCTATTCACAGAGGGCTGAGGCTGTGAATAGCAAACAACCGGCAGGTTCGTCTCCCTTCGGCTCCGGCAGCGGACACTCCCTGGACCAGGAGGAGGTGATCTCCTGTCCCGGCTGCTGCCTGGCCAGCCTGCGCTTCCCCTCAGTCTGTCTCAGGGCCCCACCCCGCAGGAACCCCTATAAGAACTTGAACGGGGACCACGCAGCCTCCCGTGGGCTGCTTTGCTCGGGGTCAAAGGTCCTGCCGCCCTCATCTGCCCCCACAACCACCAACACCAGCCTGGGGCCGGGACTCACCTTGCCGGGGGCGCAGCCGCAGACATAAAACACACACNTGGGGGGGTGGGGGGGGGTTGCTCTACCTGAAGTTCTTCCCTGGAAATTAAACAAGTTTTCTTAGATTTTGCACAGATTTTAATGCAGCAATACTCTACTTATTTTCCAGACACTTTTTTTGGTACTCTGAGATGTCTGCATGGGTTCATTAAAATTCTGTCCAGACTTAAAAAAAAATAAAATAAATACCGGTAAATAAATAAGACTTTCTCCACATTTTGGACAAGAACTTTGCTGGTGTCGCCCTCTGCTGGACTGAGGGCGCCCCAACTTGTGATGTCAGCCATGAACTAGGATGAGATGGACCGGTCAGCTGGATCCTGTATATTTACGGTTGTAAAGATTCTTATGACGGATAATACTGATAAAGCTAATGAGGAATGTTAAACTTAGTATTAATACTGTTGCAATGATTGTTTTCGTTTGGTGTGTAGTGGGCATGACCTTGTCCACTTTTAAGACACCTGTGTACTTTTGAACTGTTCCAGAGATGACCTTTACTGACCTCTCAGTAAAGCAAGACATTTACTACAAAATCATTCATTTAGCTATAATCTGATAACATAGTCACCAAAAAGAGACTATTTCTATCTTTGATTTTAGGCTGATGTGATCAAAAGAATAACTTTTGTCATTTTCATGATGTGTGCTTTTAAGCTGTGTTATTCTGTAAGAGTTAAACGGTGTTCACTGCTGTGTTAAAGGTGAAATCTCGGGTCACAGAGACCCGACTGTTTTGTTTAGAAATAAGAAGACAGTTTAATCCGTTGTTTCTCCTGAAAAGGGCTCCAGCTGCTCTGTCTTTTCCTAAACAATTTCCCTCTGCTCGGGCTGTAACCTTGGGTCGCGATAACACAAGCTCACTCCTCTCTTTGATCCTGCTTTAAGTTCTAAGCTGTGGCTGGAACGTCAGAGTCTGCAAGAGTCTGCAAGAGTTTGGAAGGAACCAGCAGGTTCCTCAGAGTTTCTGGGAGTTTCGAAAGATGATGTGAACTTTCCAAAGAGCTGAATGACCAACAGTCACGCGCTAAGGACTCGTCATCCAGCTGGGACTGATAACATGTTGTTATGGGTCCACTCCGAGCGTAAGCTCAAAAACTTTGTTATTCCTTCCTGGAATAAATTATCTTGAGCCAAGAAGCCACGACTGTCACGACTTCTGCCGACGAAAGCGAGTATCACCGACACCGACAAGGTAAACACGCGTGGAGTCCAGCTTGGACTTGCGGGACCGACGACTCGTCAGTCTAAAGTTGACCACAGCTCTTTACCAGAACCAAGGCGGACGTCTTAAGGTAAAGGAGCAGCTGTTTGCTTGCTGGAGGTGTGATGATATCTTAGCTGGACGCGTACGGAAGAGTGTCATCTGGTTTCATAAATGCAAGATAAACTTCCTCTCTTAACCTCCCAATTCTTCTTAAATCTTTCCTCCTATCTTTTTCCCTCAATTCTAAGTTTAAAAAGATGTAAGGGGTTAATGAGGAGGTCAATATTAATACTGACCTCTTTACCTTAATTAATTTACTTATTCAGATTGAATAGTAAATTCACGGATTCTGTTCTTTTTCAGTTTACCCAATGTTTCTGTGATCTTTATGATGGATAAATAAACAGAGCTATAGAGTGACAATGGACACGTTAACTTAGCTTGATATGTCAAAGAGACACTATCATTTATTTAAAATGAATCAACTAAATTAACGTGTCCATTGTCACTCTATAGCTCTGTTTATTTATCCATCATAAAGATCACAGAAACATTGGGTAAACTGAAAAAGAACAGAATCCGTGAATTTACTATTCAATCTGAATAAGTAAATTAATTAAGGTAAAGAGGTCAGTATTAATATTGACCTCCTCATTAACCCCTTACATCTGGTGGCCCGTACGGGAAAGAGTAAAAGGAAAGATTTAAGAAGAAATTATCGTGAGCATGATACCAGAGTGACACTTCTCCTCCGACTTCTGCTAAAATCCAGGTACGTTTTGTAAACAGCTCTTTACCTTTTGACGACGGCCCGGTAAGAGGGAAGACCTTGTAGCTTTTCAGATGCACGGGTCCTTGTGGGAACCAGTACAATACCTTCAAGCAGGGTTCTGGTTTACGTTTTCCAACGTCTCCTGGTTTTCGCTTGGTCATCAGAGAATATGTCAGCTTCAGGCCTCTGACTTCAAGATAAACTTATTCCAGGAAGGAATAAACAAAGTTCTTGAGCTTACGCTTGTTCGAAGTGGACCCATAACAACATGTTATCAGTCCCAGCTGGATGACGAGTCCTTAGCGCGTGACTGGTGGTCATTCAGCTCTTTGGGAAAAGTTCACATCTCTTTGAAGTTCCCAGCAAACTCTTTCGGACTCTTGCCGACTCTTGCAGACTCTTCGTTCCAGCCACAGCTTAGAACTTAAAGCAGGATTCAAAGAGAGGAGTTCACTTGTCTTATCACGACCCAAGGTTACAGCCAGAGCAGAGAGAGATTTGTTTAGGGAAAGGCACAGCAAGCTGGAGCCCTTTCATGAAAAACACGGATTACTGTCCTCTGAGTTTCTAAACAAAACCGTCCGGTCTCTGTGACCCGAGACTGCACCTTTGACACAGCAGTGAACACAGTTTAAACTCTTACAGAATAACACAGCTTAAAAGCACACATCATGAAAATGACAAAAGTTATTCTTTTGATCACATCAGCCTAAAATCAAAGATAGAAATAGTCTCTTTTGGTGACTATATTTATCAGATTACAGCTAAATGAATGATTTTGTAGTAAATGTCTTGCTTTACTGAAAGGTCAGTAAAGGTCATCACTGGACAGTTCAAAAGTACACAGGTGTCTTAAAAGTGGACAAGGTCATGCCCACTACAGGTGCTTCTTCTGATGAACAGACAGTTTTGCTTTATCAGAGGTGTATGGTGCATTACTGAGGACGTCTGCGAGTGAGTGGTTGGCTGTGAGAGGCTGTGTGTGTGCCCCAGTAGACCTGCGCGTACGCCCTGTACGCCTCTGTACGACGTACGTACGCTGAGGCAAAAGCGTAGCCCCGCGCAGCCCTTCAGGGCACGAACACGCAAAGCTCTTTTTTTACGACCGCGCACGCTTGCGCGGTGTCTGACCATAAACTTCCCCGGCGCCGGACTGTTTTGTATGTTACACAAATGAATTAAATTCCCCTTCTGATCGCTGATCAGGACTTTTGTTTTGTTTTTTTGCCAAAAGTCAAGTAATCGCTTCTTCCTCCGTTCACTCCATGACTGAAATGAATGAATTCAGGTCCTACCTGGCTGCGGGAGGTTTTAAATATTTCCTGGTGGGCTGTGGGCTGCAGGAAAAGCGCTCCCTGTTTTTTTTCCACTTTTTATCAGAGTCAGAGTCAGAGTCAGAGAGTCAGAGAGTCTTTATTGTCATTTGCACCGCATGTGGTACATGTGATGAAAACGAGATTATGTACACGGGGTCCCAGTTACATCCAACAACAAATGCAAGAGAAAAACAGTAATAACATCTAGAATTAACTAAGAAAAACATCAACTAGTAATACACTAAGCTTAATATAGTGGGAATAAACAGCAGCACGAACATGAGTTTGTATGAGCAGATGGTCACAGATGAACACAGATGAACACAGCAACAAGAAAACAGATCAGCATCAGCACAATGTGATATTTTGCAGTGTTTATTTTTTATTTTATTTTTATTTATTCATGAGTCTAACAGCCTCAGGGTAGAAGCTGTTCCTCAGTCTAGTGGTTCTACATTTGATGCTCCTCAACCTCCGTCCTGAGGGGAGTGGGGCAAAGAGTGAGTGTGCTGGGTGAGTGAGGTCTTTCATGATGCAGGTGGCTCTTTTCCTGCATCTGGAGGTGTAAATGTCTGTGATGGTGGGGAGACTGACTCCAACAGACTTCTGTGCAGCCTTCACCACTCTCTGTAGAGCTTTCCTCTCTTCAACTGTGCAGCCTCCATGCCACACGTTGATGCTGGAGCACAGGACGCTCTCCACTGCACACCTGTAGAACGAGGTGAGAACTGGGCTGCTCAGACCAGCACGTCTCAGCCGTCTGAGGAAGTAGAGTCTCTGATGACCTTTCTTGATCAGGCTGGTGGTGTTGTTGCTCCAGCTGAGGTTATCATTCATGTGTACACCCAAGTATTTGTAGCTGGAGACCACTTCCACTGCAGACCCACCTATTTTCAGTGGGGCGTGGGTGTGTTTGTTCCTTCTGAAGTCCACAATCATCTCCTTTGTCTTCTTCACATTCATGTGAAGATTATTCTCTTTGCACCAGCTCTCCAGGTGTTCCACCTCCTGTCTGTAGCTGGACTCATCATTGTTTGTGATGCATCCCACCACCGCTGTATCATCTGCAAACTTAACAATATGACAGCCTGGAAGTGTGGCTGTACAATCATATGTGAGCAGAGTGAACAGAAGGGGGCTCAGCACACATCCTTGAGGAGAGCCAGTGCTGAGGGTTATGGTGGAGGAGGAGAAGTTGTGGATCTTCACGGACTGTGGTCTGTCTGTTAAGAAGTCTAGTACCCAGTTACAAATAGAGGGGCTTAGTCCAAGTGTAGATAGTTTGTCTATCAGAGTTTGGGGGATCATGGTGTTGAAGGCAGATGTGAAGTCCACAAAGAGCAGACGCACGTATGAGTCCTTCTGATCCAGGTGGGTGAGAGCAGTGTGGACCACGGAAGAAATGGCGTCCTCTGTTGATCGGTTCTCACGGTATGCGTATTGATGAGGGTCCTCGTTGATGTTGACGGTTGCCTTGATGTGGGACATGACCAGTTTCTCAAAACATTTAGCGACTATCGGGGTGAGGGCCACTGGTCTATAGTCATTCAGACCAGTCACTGTGGAGCTCTTTGGGACTGGGATGATGGTCGCGGTCTTCAGGCAGGTGGGAACTGACTCCAGTGCAAGTGAGGTGGTGAAGATGTCAGCCAGCACCTCACAGAGCTGGTCCGCACATTCCTTCAGAACTTTCCCTGGGATGTTGTCTGGTCCGGTTGCTTTATGAGGATTAATCTTTCTGAGACTGCCTCTCACTTCTGCTGCGGTCACTCTGAGATGCTCTTCATCTGGTGATGAGGTGAGTCTGGTGCTAGCTGGTCTGTTTGGATCATCAAAACGTGCATAAAACTTATTGAGGGCATCAGGCAGAGATGGGTCCCTGGGGCATTGTTTGTTCTTGCCTTTGTAATCTGTTATGCATTTAATACCCTTCCACATGCTCCGTGGGTCTTGTGAGGTGAACTGTCCCTCGATCCTCTGTGCATACGTGGCCTTGGCCTTCTTAATGCCATCCTTCAGTTCTTTCCTGCTCTTTCTCAGCTCCTCTTTATCTCCTGACTTGAATGCAGTGTCCCTGGCTGCTAGCAAGGCGTGAACTTCTTTATTTAACCAGGGTTTCCGGTTCGGGTAGGATTTAACATATTTTTTTATGGATACATTTTCAGAGCATGTACTGATGTAGCCCAGGACTGAGGAAGCATAGAGATCCAGGTCAACTGAGCTTCCATCAGTAGCTGCTTCTCTGAAAACAGACCAGTTTGTCTTCTCAAAACAGTCTCTCAACATGGGGGAACTATCTTGAGGCCAGATTCTTATCTCTCTTTGTTCCGGCTTGGAGCGCCTGAGTGGGGGGAGTTGTCTTGGTGCCAGGATCAGAGAGCCGTGATCGGAAGCTCCGAGCGCTGGGCGTGTCTTCGCCGTGTACGCCCCCTTTACATTAGTGTAGACTTGGTCAAGCGTTTTATCTCCTCTCGTTGCTGTGAAGACGTGTTTATTGAAGGCTGGGAGGGAGACTTGAAGATCTACGTGATTGACATCTCCGCAAACAATGAAGAGCCCCTCAGGATATTTACACTGCAGCGAGGTGAGTAAGTCATGAATTTCTCCCTGGGCGTCATTAGCATTAGCATCGGGTGCTATGTAAATAACTGTTATTAAAATCACAGCATGGTCGCGAGGAAGGTAATGCGGCCTACATCTTACTGTGATCAACTCGACGGCAGCTGAACAAAGCCTTTTTATCACGGAACAGTTCGTGCACCAGTCTTTGTGCACGTAAATACAAACACCGCCGCCTCGTGTTTTCCCCGTAGTCTCGGTGCACCGGTCCGTTCTGAAAAAGAGCCTGTCGTCCAGCTCATAAACAGAGTCCGGTGTATCCTCAGAGATCCACGTTTCTGTCAGGCAGAGCACAGAGCACCTTCTCATCTCCTCCGACGTGGTCACTCTCAAACGAAGTAGATCCATTTTGTTGTCCAGCGAGCGGACGTTAGACAGAAAAAGAGCCGGCATCGGGGGTCTACCGGTTTTAGCGTCTGCCCGCAGTCTCGTCATAATTCCTGCTCGGCAACCTCTCTTCTTTCCTCGTGAGCAACGCTTCCTTTTCTTTCCCCTGGAGCGCGTCTGCTTCCAGAAAGATGTTCTTAACAGCTCCAATCTTCCGAGCTCTGATTTGAGTTCGTTGCTGATTTCAGCTGTGCCCTGTGGTAAATCCGCTCCGATTCTTAACAGTTCAGTTCGGCTGTAATTCACCCGCAAAAAACGCGCAGAGTCAGGTACAAAAACACTATTAAAATTACTAAAAACTAGGGATGAACCGGGAGCTCGTGAAGCTGCGGCTGCTCTGAGCGCGGCCATCTTGCTTTATTAGTTTTTATTAACATATAAAGTTAGAAAGACCGCAACGGCTGCAGCCGAGCGACCACCGCTGAAGCCAGCTGGTTGTCCTGCTCGAGCTGTCAATCATTTCAGTAGGCATGTCAGCAAGTGACCAATCAGCGACCTCAGTTTGTCCTGCTTCGCGCGCAGCTGCTCACATTACAACAAGGATTTGGAGCGAAAACGCGAGCATTTAACGTGAGAAAGAAAGCAGAGCTCTGCCAGTGAACGCGTGTGCACAGAATGCGCACGTAGAGTGGCGTATAGGGAGGACGCTCAGCTTTGCCGGACACTTTACTCATAACATCCTCATGACATTCACATATAGGAACTTGCGGTGGGCACTATGACTATGGGTGGCGGGATGACACCACTCTTGTCTCCTGTGCCTGTGCTCACTTCCAATGGTTGCATTTAGACACTAAGGGTTTGGATTAGAGTTGGAGTGGGGGGGAGAACTGGCATCATGCCAGCCTCTGCTCCTTCTTCTTTCCTTTTTTTAATTGCACTTTACAACAACACACATTAACAGCACATCTGTGAGTGGGGTGTGTGTCGGGGTCTTATTCCTTTTTCTTCTCCACCCCCCGGTTCCCTGGCTGCCATTCCGGGGGTGGGGTCCGGAGAAAGGGCAGGACATTGGGTGTTAGCCTGGACTATGGGGGGGTTTGGGGCCTGGGGAGGTGCCAGGGGCGGGGTTGGCGCTGCACCGTCCCTGGGGCTGTTTGGACGCCCTGAGCTTGGGTCTTGAGTGCCATGGTTGGCCCGCTGGCTAGTGGCTGCCGGGACCTGGCGGGCGGTCGACTGGGGGCATGCGCTTGGTTGTTGGCGGTGTGTGTGAGGGGTCAGGGGCGTGGCCTCTCCATGGCGGGGGGTTGTCCTGTCGGCTGGGCATGGCTTGGGCCGGGTCTTGGATGTCAGCTCCTCTCTTCTCCAGAATGAATGAATGGGTCTACCTCCTGGGTTTGGGCGTGGGGGGGTATAGAGTGCGTATCGGGAGCATGAATGGAATGTGTCGTTATTGTATGTCTTTGAGTGAGTGAGTGTGAGGATGAGGGTGGGATTGTGCGATTGTGTCTGTGTATGACTGGGTAAGTGTCAGGCTGGGACTTAGACGGCCCCCCTCTTAGATACAGCTGGGGGTGCTTGCGTTGCGCCCCTGCCATGCTTAGTGGGGTGTGCCCTTGCCTGCCGGCGCGCTTGGGGCCCTCGGTGTCAGGGGCTGGCGCTTGGGTGTGTGTCAGCTCGGCCTGTTGGCTGCCTGGTGGGGCTCGGGTCCTCTGGTCCTGTTGGGCCTTGGCCTGGGAGGTGTGCGTACTTGGGGCTCGGGCCTCTGCGCCCAGGCCTGGATCTGCCTCGGTGCAGCGGGTTCCGGAGGGGGCCTATGAGTTTGGCGCTATTGGCCCCGGGTGGGGGTCATTGCGTGTGGTCGCTGGTGGGGCTTTTCTGGTTCTCCCCTATGGTCCGATCTGGGGGTGGGTGAGTGGTTCGTCCCAGAGCCATAGAGAGAGAGAGAGTTGCGACACACTTTGTACTCGCTGACAGGCGGTCACGTGGTTCACGCAGCGCTCAGTAGTTCCAAGCAGCTCATCGCTGCCAGTCAGTTTGAGCAGCTACTGGCGCAACAGAACACAAAAATCGACTTTTCTTACTTTGTCCAGCGTCTTTCAGTAATTATTGAGCAGCAACAAACTGATTACTTAACTGATTACTGATTATTTCACTGACTATGCTTTTTATTAGAGCATTTTTAGACGTGGCAGATGCTTTTATCATTACAGTGAAACGAGACTGTAAACACATTTGTTAGAAAATACATGTCTATACAATACAATGATCAGTATAGCCATGTCAACAGTGTTTTATAATGTTACACATAAAAAAAATAAAAAAAATTAAAAACAGAGTAACACCTATTATGAAGCTATTTCTGATGTTCTCTGCATGATAATTCTCCACCTTGTCCACCATGCCAGCAGTATCTGCTCCAGTTTACCTCAGATCATCTGGGATGAAGTCTTCATTTCTGCACATTAGAAAATTGTTCAATTTTTTTTTAAATTAGCAACTGAGTACTGTACCTGGATAACAGAGTTGATTGTGCTTGTACCCTGACTACTATTGTAAAATTGTAATTCACTGATTAAAATGTTAATTTAAATGAAACAGTTTCTAGTTAAAATCATAACAGGTGACAAAATAAGTGTTAATTGTGCAAAAATAAATTACCAAACAATTATTATAAAATATGTAAAATGTAAAACAAGCTTTAATAAAGTACTTCACTACTATTTATACTGTTTATTAATTACATCATCATCCCAACAACACAAACTGAGGGATGTAAATATAATCTGCACACAAAACATTTTCAATCAGGGCTCAAAATGTTTAACTGTCAAAGATATGTGCAAGGAAATAAACTATCACTCTACAGGCACATTTTGTGAGAGGAGAGTTAGAGGGCACATCACAAAGACACAGTCAGGCCGTGTGAGACTGAAGGAGGTTCCAACCGTTTGTGTTCATCACCCAGAACCAAATGAGAAGTCCAGCAGAATTTCCACTGACCAGTGATCTCACATATTGTTCTAAAGTTCCTGGTTTTAGTTTTCTACATTCACCTTATAATCTAGCTGTTTTTGCAATCTTATTTAATTTGATTAAAATAAAAATAAAAATCTGTATGCCTCTTTTAGAACTGTCTATTGTTGTCACTGTTGTCATCATCCTTTGGTTGTAACCAGCTCTCTCTCTTGTCATTGAGTCCTCAAAGCTCAATGGGATTAACCTGCCTAAATAAAAGGTTGAATGAATAGTTGAATGAATAAAGTAAACTTTGGTACGAAAGGTGTTAAATAATACACATATTTTTATTGAACAATAATCTTCATGCTAACCACTGGTTTGATCTGATGTCCTCTCACCACCTCGTGTTGGGACTCAGCAGGCACAAGATGGAAGAGTACAACAAAGACATTACATTCCTCCAAGGCATGGTAGCACTCTTCTGTGGACTCAAAATAGGTCAAACGGGAAGCTGGAAACCAGTTCAAACAGGAATTGTGATGGCAACATCTACAATTTTATGTCTACAAAAAGACATGCTGTCCTGTCCCAACACCAGTGAAGTTTCATCAGGCACTGAAATCCATCACAGTTGGGCAGTTCCTTACAACAGTCAAATCTGGAAGCTATCAGGAGGACGATGGCAGTCTTCTGGCAGAGTTCCTGGACATTAAGGAGACATTTCACAGTCCTGGCCTAAGTGTGGAGCAGCTGATTGGAAACACAGGTCCTTCTGATTTCACCAACAGTGAAACCTGTATTCTGTACCATCTTACAGGATACATAGTAAATAAAGTCATCAAACATTCCAACATCTGTGATGGATGCTCAAGTTCAATTAAGCAAAATGATGAGACTCTGGAAGGAGAGCATGGTGCCACTGACACTGAAGGAATTCAAACCAGGAGTCCTGTGTCGGCCATCACATGAAGCCTTCAGTCTGGTCCAGAAAGTTGAAAGGCTTTTCAGAACAAGGACCAGTCAATCCTTCATGGAGCTCCCCAACACCATGGATACTCTATGGAGAGAAGCAAGTCTATTAGAAAGCATTCTTCCTTCATGTCATGATGTGCAAAGAAAAATAACAGAAATAATTCTTATTTCTTGTTCTGTCTTGAAAGAGAGCCTAATCTCAACTTGGCCCATGATTACCATACGCTAAACTAATACTATAATACAAATTCAAATTAACAGTCCTGCAGTAAATACCAATTTGTGACGGTTATGGTGTTAAAATAATTTTATTCAAACTTCTTGATTCAGAAATTATTGTTTTGGGAAGACATAAAACGAGAACTTGTACCTTTATGATACTTTGTTTGAATGCAGTTCACTGAAGTCATTCTGTGGTTCACCTGGAAAACATAAAACAATTTACTCATCTCTACAATCACATTTTTCTTTAATGATAATGTCACAATTTATGCTGCAGTCTTTGACAAAGGATCTATAATTTGAACTAAATTAAACCACATCAATCTCTCAGAAAAAAAGGCTAAGTATTTTCTGGAATTATCATAAAAATATAAACTTTTGAAAATTTAAGCTGTAATGGATATTTTAAAACGATGAATTAGACAGAAATAGACCCAGTTAAACCATCATGATGGAAGAGCTAGCTGCAGTTAACACACAACTAGCCATTTAACATGTTAAATTAACAAAAACTGGCAACATGAAGTGTTAACGTTGATAAATTGTGGTCAGAACAGTCAGCTAACGCCTCAAAGTGGCAAAAAAAATGCTGTATTTTCATCAACTTACCGGAGAAAACACGGAGAATGTACTGCGTTCAATGGTAGAAAAGGGGCTGTTTGTCACTTTTAGCAGCTCCGTGACCCACGTGACTTCCGCATTCCATTCTTTCTATGGGAGTCAATGGGAGTGTCGCAACTCTCTCTTCGTCCTGTGTGGGTGGCCCTGGGGGCTCCGTGCTTGGGGTGGTCTTGGGCTCTGGTCCCCCCTTTGTCTGCCTCGGGTCTTGGGGGTCGGGTCTCTGCTGCTTCACAGTCACTATTAAATATTTTATTAGAGAAGCCTTATACACTTATGCATGCTCTCAACCACACACAAATAGATGCAGGGATGCACATGCAGGTATTGTATGTTGATATGTAGATGTGTATTTGAATGTATATGCAAGTGTACGTATGTATGTATATATGGGTAGGTATGGGTATATATATTTATAGAAATTTACTGCAAAGTCATGAATATTCTAAGTTCTTTATACATATGTATTTTGCTGTTGTGTTTTGTCATGTTCTTTGGAGGTCTACAGACAGTGGTCGGGTGTTTTGCCTTGTGCTCTCTTTGTGTATATTTCTTATATTTTGTAGTCTTACTTTCCGTCTTTCCTTTCGTTCTATCCTATTATTTAAATAAAAAAACTCCACTAGAATAAATATTTCATAATAATGGTGTGGAGAGGATGGCTGTAAGGGGAGAAGGGAGGCCATCTTAGGGAGAGAAAAAAAACTAGATCTGATCCTATGAACAAAACTAAAAGCCTTCAATTGTGACAAAGTTATTTTATCAAGGGTCACTAACAATTAAGATATTTATATTTTTCATATATTTAGATCATAATTTTCTGCTCTTTAAAAAAAAGATTTTAGTTAATCAAAAGTATGTAAGCCTCATAAATGAAACAGCATTGAAATGTGACGAGACAGGGAGTCTTAGAAAATACATTTTACCAACTATAGGAGGATTCTTATTATGATAAATCATAATCAGTAACTGCCATGCATGCCATAATAATAAATAAACTAATACATAAACTCTTTCAGCTTCAAAAGAAAAACTCTCTGTGGCTTAAATCGAGCATCTTGCATGTTTGAAGAAAAGCGGTCAATTTAAATAGAATCATGAAATAATGATGAATAAAATTAACTTTACATACAAACTAACATTAAATTATGTCATCTTTGGTTCTTGTGTTGAGTTAAACACATCCATATTTGCAGATTGTAGAGAGAGAGAAAAGACACAAGGTGTTACCAATTACCTTCAGATAGCCTGTGTGGGCTCGTTAGTAGGCATATAAAACAGGTGGTGAGGCTGCAGAGAGGCATCAGCTCATTCTCCTCCAGAGCTGCTTCATCTGTGGAGCTTGTGAGGTTCAAAGCTGAGCTTTGGTGGCAGTTGGGCCTAGTAGTTTCCTTTTGTCTAGATGTTTTTGCACCGCAACATGCGGAAGCCTGAGCAAAGGTAAGTTTGTGTTATTGCACTCCCCTTATACTGTACTGTTTTCATGTTGCTTTAATGTTTAATTTTATTCATGTTGCTTTAATGTTCAATCTTATTCCTGTTGCTTTAATGTTCAATTTTATTCCTGTTTTAATCAATTTTATTCATGTTTTATTTTCTTCTAGTCTATTATGGACCCTGATGGCTGCAGTTTTTGTCGTTGGTCAAGCATGGCAAAACGTGAAGCTCGGTTCTCAGCCAACAGCCAGTGGTTTAAGGACTGATTGTGCTGCTAATGTGATGAGGCTTTCTTTGGATGAGGCTCTTGCAGTTGGAAACCAACTTGAAGTAGAAGCTATAAATGGCTCCAGACTTATCATGTTGACACCCAGGCTTGCTGCTCAGTGTGGCTACAGTATGGAGTCTGACCCATGGGGCAATACCAGAATCTACACATCTCTGTTGGGTTGCTATGTGGATAACAAGGATGATGTGACCTTCACTGTTGGCTTGAAACTCAAAATATTCCATAGCAGTCAAGCTGATGCAGTCAGTCACGACGTGTCACAGACTTGCAGTTACACTCGTTGGGCCCCTAGAGAGATCCTCTGTGAAAGAAACTACATGGAAGTCTCAACGTACATGGCCAAACGTCCCCAAGCTAAAACCAAGGCTCAAGAGAAAGATGACTCTCAAATCAACTCTATTCCTGCTGCCTCAAACGAAGACAGTGGAATCTGGAAGATGACCTTCTTCACTCCTGAAGCTGTGTCCATGGTGCTGCAAGAAGCTGAACAAGCGGGCTACAGTGCAATTACTACCCCTACTCGTCTGGTTGTGCGAAGCCCCTACCATACAGCAGAGACCCACTCAGAGGATGTTGCTGGAATCCCAATGGAAGTCCTCAAGGTGAGCGTTTACCAGAAGACTTACCATGGACTCAATGTTGTCAACTTGGCAGCTGCATGCCCCACAGGTGGCGTCCTGTTCACTGAGGACCTCATCTCTTGGCACTTCCCTCGTCGTGTGACTCCTCTTCTGGATGGCAAAGTTAAAACTGTAGAAATGTTCATGGGTATCAATGGTCTGAGGCTGGATAAAGCTCAGATGGCTGCAAGGAAGTACTCGTTGACTGCAACAGAGTTTCATATTGTTGTGGATATCCCAGTTGGCTCACCTGATGGCTACTATAAGAGCCATGCCCCAGACTTCCTGTACCATATCACTTATTCTGTTGAGCCCATGCTAGAGATGCTCTGGAGAGCTGATGATACTCAAGATGACACTCAGTACAAGGTTTTGTTTCCCATTACAACTCCACCAATGCCTCGCCCTCCATTCACTGAAGATCGTACTGTCCCAGAAGAGAGATATTTCACTGCTTACGTGGGAACCTTCCTTCATGATGTGCAGCTGATGAACATCACTTTTCCCAATGGCGTCTTCACTGTTGAGGAAAGCAATGCCAGAGGTTTCCTTATCCACCAGCACCTTATTTCAAATGGCTCAATGGTCTTCTCTATCCAAGTACCTTTTGATTCTGACGCTGTACTGAAACATAACCCAGAGCCCTTGACGACAACATACACACTCCATGCAGTCCTTGGTTTTGTCATCCTACCTGAAGAAATTACCTTTGCCCACACTCTGCAATTGGCAGCATCTCTTCAGGACGTTGTGCTGCCCACCCTTTCTGGTACCTGTGATCTTGACCAGTTTCAAATCACTGTGAAATATGGCAGCCAAGGAAATAAATTCCAGACCCTGGTTGGAACACGCATCTTGACACCTGAACTTGCTGAAGCCTACCAATTTCAAGACAACACCACACATTTCACCATCAACGTTCCATATGCTGCTGAAGATGCATTGTTTGAGATGATAACCACAGACTCAATCAGAGCCCGACTTGACATGCTGCTGTGGGACTCCAACAACAACTGGGTGCTTGCTGATCTCTACCTGACTTGCTACTTCCCTTTGACAACTACTAAGTGCTACTCCAATGGTACAATCACTGCCCTGGCTGTGAAAGTGAGCTCTGTGCCTAACCTCAACCCAAGCTGGCTTACTCTGAAGGACCCATCTTGTACCCCATCCTCCAGCAACGATCGCTTTGCTCATTTCACGTTCAGTGCTGATTCTTGTGGAACAACCAGAACTTTCTTCAACAACTACATGCTGTACGAGAATGACATTGCCCTGTATTACACTCGTGAAAGAGGACAGCCACGCACTTCTCCAATTGACCCTGAATACAGGCAAACCATCTCCTGCTACTACGTGGTAAATGACACTCAGACTGTTGCGTTTGCTACCAAACCAAGGCTGTATGAGCCAAAAGCAGAGATTGGCTCTGGACTGATGGTTGTGCAGATGAGGCTAGCAACAGACGACTCGTACAAGCAGTTCTATGGTGCTGAAGACTACCCAGTAGAAGCGCATCTGAGGCAACCTCTGTACTTTGAAGTGGAACTGGTATCAACAGATTCTCATTTGGAGCTCATGTTGGAAAATTGCTGGGCTAATCTTCAGCAAGATAGGACAGCTCTCCCCAGTTGGAACATCATTGTCAATGGATGTGAAAATCTTGACGATGCCTACACAACAGCCTTCCACCCTGTTGAAATGGATACCAGACTGTCGGTTCCATCCCATGCTAAGCATTTCTCCATGAAGATGTTCACCTTCCTTGAAGATCAAAAGGTTTTGAAGCAGGAGATTTATGTCCACTGCAACGTGGTGATTTGTGACCAAACCAGCCCAGTGGAAGGTATCTGCCAAGGCCGGTGTACTTCACGCTCAACTGGAACAAGGATGTCCCACCATGGAATGAAAAGCGCACAAAGAAGCACTCCAACCCACCAAAGGCAGATCTCCTCTGGACCTATTGCATTGAAATTGAATAGTCGTTTTCAATAAAATTTCTTAAATGATAAATGCGTTTTCAGTGTGAATTCTTTTTTCGTTTTGAACAATAAAAAAAATCTACCATTAAAAAAATATATTCCTCTGGGGAAAGTTCAAAAAAGGAACAAGAAGAAGCAATGGCATATAGTCCTGTCCCTAAAACATTCTGAACCAAACCAGATTCGTAAGAATAATTAAACACAACAAGTTTGGACCAAAAATTTGTAGGCAGAAGCACAAACTACACCTTCACTTTGTTATAAATCAAAGCAGCAGAATATTATCCTGTATTGTTTGTTCAAACAACATATTCCAGCTAAAAGCTAATTTAAAAAGCAAGAAAAAAACAAGTCTTTACTTTTGTTAAATGATTTTTTTAAAGAATGAAATTTTCACAGTTAACTCCAACTATTCTACACCTGAATCCCTAAACCCCTCTCTTGTAAATCAGTTTCTCTTAATTTTGAAACAGCTTGGAAGGAGTTTATTATAGGCTTTGTACAATCAGTGCTGTTCAAGTCATAAAAAATGCAATGTAAATCAGAATAATTCCGATAGCTTTCTTCTGGAGCATGTAAACTGGTTTTGTGTTACGTTTCCCCATATCTCAACACAATAATTCATGTATGAAACCAACAGTATAAAAGGTAAAGTGATTTTGATTTTTTTTTTATTCAGTATTCCAATAGTTTACATTTTGGCCTTTATAAGATCCTTCCAATGCATTTTGTAATAAAGTATCTCCACCAAAAATCTGATTTCATAAACTTGTATTTCAATACTGTTTATCATGAGTTTGTTTTGTTACTAAATATTACAAATTTTGTTTTATCATTTAGTGATTTATTTTGTCACATCTCTTTAATGCTTGTAATTCTCTCATTACATTGAGGACCTGCTCCAAACTATTACCAGAGCAATAAAATGTATCATAGGCAAACAAAGTAAATGATAACTTGGATTCATTGCATATATCATTCATGTAAAGTTAAAAAAGTTTAGGACCCAGCACCGAGCCTTGTGGTACTCCACAGGTAACCTTTAATAAATCAGAATTTACAGAATACTGTCTTTGATTCTGGTAACTTTTTATCCAAGAATGTGCAATGCCTCTAACACCATATTTCTCCAATTTATGTAAAAGTAATTAATGATAGTGTCAAATGCCTTTATAAAGTCTATAAACACTCCCACAGTATATTCTTTTTTTATCAATTGCGTTAGCTATATCTTCTAATTGCATTACAGACATTGAAGTTGACCTTTTGGCTCTAAATCCTTATTGACATTGATTGTTTATTAAATTTGTTCATTTTTTTTTTACAAAAGAAACATAAGACAATCCCATAAATGATAATGTACAAAATGTAAAAAAAAATGAAAGGTATAGAAAGAAGAATAAATCTTATATCTGCCCCTTTTTTCCAACAACCAGATTAAACAATAATAATCTTCAACCAACAGTACAAAATGACTAACTCTTTCTAATTTTCTAACTAATACGATACACATTACGCTATTTCATATATTTTTTAACACATTCGTTTTGATCATTTTCTTAAATGTAAACATTGACTTGGCATTTTTAACTACATTCTGACATTCAGATAATGTATATTTTCCATAAAATTGTCAAATTGTTGCAAAAACAATTTTTCTAAAATTTTAGAAAATTGAGAAAGAAGAGAGAGAGGTCTATAATTGGAGAATTGATGTTTATCACCACTTTTAAAAAAGGGTATGACTTGCTGTTTTCATTTTGCTTGGGAATATACCCGTTTGAAAAGACATATTACAAATGTATGTGAAAGGCATATGTGAAAGTACATATTCTATTATATTTTTTACTAGCCACATATCAATTCCAACCCTTTTCATGGTATTGCCAAACAAAGGCAGGTTAGAAACACATCTGCCCTCATCCAACAGATTGCAGTTAATCAGAAAGTGCTCAAACTCACTGTTGCAACTCCTCCAATGAAGAAAAACACTACGGGCAAGTTGGAGGTAGATCGAACAGAAGGTTTTCGAGATAAGCAACAAAAAAAAAACCAAGATGAAACTATTCTTCAAAATAAAAAAATAAAAAAACTGTTCCCCACATGACTATTTCGCAACAATCTGTGTAATAACGTTACTGTATTTAAAACAATTAATAAAGCTGTTGCATCACAGCGCAGCTGAACTTAAAACAAACATAGTAAATCAATTTTTAGATCTTTCTGCTCGTTTTCATCATGGAAAAACAGGAAGCTAACTTATCTGAACGGAAAATTTAAATCGAGTGATTAAGTCTTGGAAACAGAGTTTAGTGGGTGTACTGTGACTGTGAGCGGTCATGGATGGGGGGGGGGGGTTGCTATGTACCTGAAGTTCTTCCCTAGAACTTAATAATAATAATAATGTCACATTTTTGTCATCTGTGTATGTTTCCATACAAGACGAAATTTGATTCTGCATTTAACCCAATCACCACCAGGTGGGGCAGTGGGCAGCTATAGAAAGGGTGCCGGGGAGCAATTGGGATGAGGTGTGCTGCTCAAATATTAAGCAAGTTTTCTTAGATTTTGCACAGATTTTAATGCAGCAATATACGCTACTTATTTTCCAGACACTTTTTTGGTACTCTGAGATGTCTGCATGGGTTCATTAAAATTCTGTCCAGACTTCGAAAAAAAAATAAAAAAATAAAAAAGACTTTCTCCACATTTTTGACAATAACTTTGCTGGTGTTGCCCTCTGCTGGACTGAGGGCGCCCCAACTTATGATGTCAGCCATGAACTAGGATGAGATGGACCGGTCTAGCTTGGCCCTTGCCTTCCTACGCAGCTCCGCTCAATTCTCATTTCCCTTCACTGCTCCTAGTATGAAGCGAAGTGAAGGACAAGGGTCTGGTTTTAACCAGGCTAGGACCGGTCAGCTGGATCCTGTATGTTTACGGTTGTAAAGATTCTTATGATGACGGATAATACTGATAAAGCTAGTGAGGAATGTTAAACTTAGTATTAATACTGTTGCAATGATTGTTTTCGTTTGGTGCTTCTTCAGAATGAACAGGCAGTTTTGCTTTAACGTCTTTAATTATCAGAGGTGTACGGTGCATTACTGAGGACGTCTGCGAGTTGTTTACGGTTGTAAAGGGCTGAGATAAGATACACACATACCTATATAGATTCAATCTACCGGTACATAGGTATGTGTGTATCTTATCTCAGCCCTTAAAACCTTTTACCCCCACACTCTGCTCTTTGAATTGAGAAAGCTCCTTGGATGAAGAGCGAAACATCTTGTTACAAATAAAGTCCAGTTGTTTCTGTATTGAACTTTCTTATTTTTTATTTTATCATGTCCTGGATGACTGAGAATCTTCACCAGCACAAAATTATTGTTGAGCTGTGTCTAGTTAGATTTCTCGTTATAACGAGAAAACTATCTCATTATAAAACTCTCGTTATAACGAGATAGTTTTATAACGAGATAGTTTTCTCATAAAAACTTCAAAACTTGTTCTAATGAGATATCATCAAAACTTGAACTGTAATTCTAACAAGATAGTTTTCTCATAAAAACTTCAAAACTTGTAACGAGATAATTTTCTCATTAAAACGTAAAACCTTTATGAGACAGTTTTCTCTATATAACGAGATAAGTTTCTTGTTTTCTCATTAAAACTTGAAACTTTTATTATAAGGAGTTAGTTTTCTCTATACAACAACATAGTTTCTCATAATGCGATACAGCTCAGTGGTTATTTTACTTCATGTGACAGCTCTACGCTTCCATATTATTGTCCCATTTGTAGGTTAAATTTATTTAAAAATAATTCCTTTTGGTTTTACTTATGACATATTTTAACAAGCTAAACTTAAACCGTGTGTTTTTAAGCATTTAGCTTTGTTGGCTAATTTTAGCACACATATTAGCTAACATGCTAGTAAGCTGCTAACATACTATGTCAATGTCCATATTAGCATATTGCTAATATGGTAATATCTTTAGCATGTCATTAGCATGTTAAAATCATTATCATAGTAATATGCTAATTTGATAACTGGTGGGCAATTTTTACTTCTTAAAGGATCAGTATGTAAGTTATTTTTTAAACATATTTCTTCACTCTGCCACTATTTTATGATAGATAGATGTTTGACAGGTAATCTCTGAAAAATACTATAGTCCTCTGGCGTTTCCCGGTGGTAATAAAAGCAATTACCTGTATAAAAACCCACAGTGACCAGCCGTTAAAGCTTCAGTATGTAGCTTTTTTTATGAACATATTTCTTCACTCTGTCACTACCTCCTGACAGACTGATGTTAGCCAGGTAATCTCTGAAAAAAATTAAAAAAAATATTGTCCCCTTGCTTCTCCAGGTGGTAAATAAGCATTTCTAAAAAGAAAAGGTGACCCGCCATTTTCCAGCCAATAAAAACAGAGTTTGTAACCAGCCAATAAAAACAGAGCTTGAATTTGAATCAGCCAATAAAAACAGAGCTTGAATTTGAAATTCAACAGACCACAAGGGGGCAGAGCCACATATGGCTCTGAGGGGGAGGGATCAGAATGCTTTGCCTGTTGAAAATATTTCTAAGTGCTGCAGTTCTACAGAAACTGCATACTGAACCTTTAACCAGCCAATAAAAACAGAGTTTTTTGAACCAGCCAATAAAAACAGAATTTTGTTCATGTGGGTGGGGTGTCAGCTTCACACAGCTCATCCCCCGCCTGTCCCAGAATGCAGCACTGGGAGGAGGAGGAGCTAAGGAGGCGGAGTTGCAGGTCAGCCAGAGAGCAAGGGGGAGGGAGCAGAAGGCTTTCCCTGTTCAAAATGTTTCTAAGTGTTTTGGTCATACAGAAATCGCAGACAGCAGCTTTAACAGTCAGCATTTCATTGAATTTTAGCATATTTAGCTTGTTGATAAACCTTCAGTAAATTGTCAATTAGCATTTCAAAATAATGTGAAAACGTGGCATAATTCGATGAATGTGAACATTCTGAAGATGAGTTTATCAAATAGTCTGACTCCAACAGTCAGGTCCTCTGGACGGTTTCTTTTTTAGTTGAAAATTTTCATCCTTCATACAAAGGATTTCTTCAGTCAGCTGCACCACAAGCAGCACACTCACATAGTGGGCCAACCAGTTTGATGGTGATAAGATGGATTCTGGAGCCCGCCCTCTCCCCTGTCGACGACTGAGGTAGCCATAACAAAAGTGGTTCAAAACATCAAAGTTCATTCTCAATAATCCAGGTCGAAAATCCAACAATTTTGAGTCAGGTCCTCTGGATGGTTTGTTTTTATTTATTATTATTATTATTGAGATTATTCATGAACTTTGATGTTTTGAATCACTTTGGCTGTGGCTGCCTCAGAGGAGTCGATGGGGGAGAGGGCAGACTCCAGAAACCATCTTATCACCAACTGGTTGGCCCACTATGTGAGTGTGCTGCTTGTGGGACTGAGTTTGTTGTGACTCCTCGGACTGATGAAGTCCTTTGGATGAAGGACGAAACATCTCAATAAAAAAATAAACCGTCCACTTGACTGAACTTTGTTGGATTTTTTTTTTTACCTGGATTATTGAGCATGAACTTTGATATAGTCTGACTATTGTAGTTGAGTGTTGTTTCAAATGGCATCACTGTTAAATGTAAAACAAAGGTCACCTTTTATTTGTGTTTTCTTTTAAGAATGGCCTCAACTCAAGGTGGACCTCACTCTCTGTCTCCATCTCTCAGCCAAATCTGTTTCCCTGAGAACTTTAGGTTGCACTTACGAACTGTCTTTTCACACCTCCCTCATTAATTGGATCACACAGCCTATCCTCTCTTACAAAATCGCCAGCCTTTAATTGAATCTTTATCTCTCCCCACCCCTTGCGCCCTCCTGTTCTCCCCACACCATCCATTCCTCTACGCAGCTCAATCTGATGCCTCCTCCATTGCTCCTGACAGGTGTTTGTTTTTAAAGGGCGTCAGAACAAGTCTCTCCTGCTCGACAGTCTGTGGTACAGGTTGTAAAAGCTTAGGATGGTCTCGCTTTCGTGATCAAGAGGTCGCAACGTTGCCATGAGGACGTGCGGTGTTACATGGTTTAGAGCTTCCGTTGGTTTGTGTGTCGTTATTGTTCGGCTCATCACAGGTGAGTTCTGAAGTTGTTTGAAGTTTGATGGTATTGTACTCTTGAAGTATTTATTTTTACTAATTATATTTTGAAATTGCCTTCAATTACACGTTGAACCGATTTGCTTCCTGTGTTCTGTGCTCCCATGCCTGCAAAGCTCAACAAAGTTGTGACAATCTGACTTAAGGGGTCAATAAGCAACTGTTTGACTGCGCTATTTTTGTGTCCTGGTTTCGTGCGAACCTCACAGGGTCGACTGGGTTAGTCTGCTACACTGCGGTGGAATCACTGGACTTAGGTTGCCTCCTGCAGTGGGATTGTCCTCATGCCAGTCCTAATATCACCTACACTGTACAAACAAAGACACAGGGGTAAGTCCTAATGCCTGTGCCAGAGAGAGACTTGCCTTTTTAAGTGTATTCTTGTCTTTACTTGGTTCTTTATTTTGTCTCACTATGTGAGCCCTTCCATGACTATTAAATTTGCTGTGTATCCCTACCTGGGGGTATTAACATGTATGAATGGTACTCATGATAAAAAAGCATTAAGTGATGTGAACGCTTCTGCAACAAATGGAAATAATAGATTGCGATCCAGACTATTCATGATATCGATGGGACATAAACAACTAAAATAGAATTTCAACACACTGTAGCACAAATTGAGCTTCTGCCGTGCAATAAAAAAAAGAAACATCGTCTTTCCCTTAAGCTGGATTAGTTTCAGTATTGGTATCTGAGTCTTGTCCATCAGTGATTGTAGAATGGAGTGGGAGAAGGGCTGATGGGGTCTCATCCACAGTAATTGGGGCGTTGCTTCAGTTGGTGGAGAAGAAATATTTGAGTCGAAATTCAAACATCTTGATTTACTGGTCTGTCTTCAGTCCAACCATCACCTGTGGTCATGAGGTTTGAATCACGACCGGAAGCATGGGATCCTGGATACAAGCGGCTGAAATGAGCTTCCTTTGTCGGGTGGCCGGGCTCAGTCTTAAAGGTAGAGTGAGGAGCTCAGTGTAGACCCGCTGCTCCTCCGCTTTAAACATTAACAAAATTACTCCTTTTGTTGTTTACTTAACATATAGACTATACATCATAAAGATTACTTTTTTAATGAAAATGTAATATGTTGAAATATGAACTTTTAATACAATTCAAGGTTTCCTTTGTTGGAGTCAGCCTCCCCACCATCACAGACATCTACACCTCCAGATGCAGGAAGAGGGCCACATGCATCATGAAAGACACCACTCACCCAGCACACACACATTTTGCCCCGCTCCCCCCAGGCAGGAGGTTGAGGAGCATTAAGTGTAAAACCACCAGACTGAGGAACAGCTTCTACCATAAAGTTGCTGGACTCATAAAACCCTAACCACTAATCACTAATGTTACTTGATTGGTGATTTGTGCTGCTGATCTCATGCTGCTGATTATTTCATGCTGCTGTATTCACTCGTACTCGTCTGCTTACACAGACTCATGCCTGTGCTGCTGTTGTTACGCCATATTCTTTTACGTTATTAGTGTTTAGCGTATATCTTAGATCTTTTAGCGTACCGTTTGGCATTAGTTTTAGTGTATCTCAGATCCTTATTTACCGTTTCTTTTTACACTTAATATTTTTGCTATTGCCGGATGTAACTGGGACCCTGTGAACAGAAAAGTCATTGTCATGTACCTTGTGTGTTGTTGTGTTTCAGGGACCCATGGCAGGATGTCCCGTGGTGTGTTTGGATCTCATCCAACAACTGTGATGTCTCGCAGGTCTTTTATAACTTTGAACTTTACAACATGATCCGTCTTGGTGTCCACCTCGGCCCCAGCTCCACCGTCTGGATCAAGCCACACAAATTCGACTACAGTGACTTCAGTCAGTGACTGTCTTCAGTTTGCGTAAAGCAGCACACTCAAACCTGATACAAAATGATGAGTCTGCAGGTTCTCCCTTTCTAGCTGGGAGAGTACCATAAGTTACTTTAGGGTTTTTCTTGCACATGGTTTGAACCTGCTGCTATAGGTGATGCTACCTGTTTTGTCGTGCGATGTGTTAAAAGTGGACAAACCTTAATGGAATGAACTCTGCTCTGTTTTCTCTCTTACCTGCCAAGCCTTCAGCCCTCCATCTCTCTCTGTGTCTCTGAATGACCACAGCCTGTTGGTAAAGGTACAGTTTCCCTGTGCTGCCAAAAGAAGGTGTTCTCATGGTGTATGCTGTCCCATTTCTCAGTTGATTGACCCCTGGACCACAGTGACTGTCTACAACCAGCTCAATCGCTCTGATCATCAGGTCTAACCATCATCCAGATAATCTCTCACATACATTACTAAAGATCCAACCATTTTCCAAACCCAGCTTACTCTGTAGGGAGCTTTTAAGGTTGTGTGGGGAAGTGGGGGAAAAAAAGCTAACATTTATCTATATGTTTGTGTCGTTGAAGAGCCGTACGGTTTGGACCCAGGAAGTGGTGTCCAGTTTGGAGTTCTCTGGTTTGTCTCCAGGTCAGAACTACTGTGCTGTGGCCAACTTCTCCTTCCCAACCTTTTCCATGGCGGCCTCCCCACAATCTGCTCCTGGGTGTGTTGAAACTGTGTCCAAATCTGGTAAGAAAGACACAAGAATTTTTTTAAACTTTACAATCAAACTCAAAACTACAATATTTAACAGCTTCCTGAAACACATTTATACTCAACCACTCAATAAGAACACATACATACAATTATTATCAATTCCTTTCTTCTACTTATCTGAGGTTGGGTCAGAGGCAATAGGTCCAGGAAAGAAGCTAAAACATGTCTCTCCCCTGAGAACACTTAGTTTCCTGGAGTTAAGGGGTATATAATCTTTTTAGTCTTCCCTGTGGTTGCGTCCCAGTGGAAGGGTGGCCACCTGGAGGCATCTTAATCAGATTGATGTGGCTAAGTCTCCCCCCCCACCACACACACACACACACACACACACACACACAGAGATGGTGACGTTTCTCACCCTACTGCTGAGCTGAGCCAACCTAAAGAAGAAAAAAAAAGGTTTTGGCTATTTGTTGCCAGGATCTTGTTCTTTTGGTCATGATATAAAACTCATGACCACAAGAGGACTGGAACATGAACAGAGGGGTAAATTGAGAGTGGTGTATGTTGACTCAGCTCCTTCATTACGACAAACTCCCGATCATCCTCCCGCTTCATCCTACCATCATATGTGAAGACTCCCATCCTTAAAGCTGCACTATGTAACTTTGTATTGTAGTGCAGTCTGTAACTTTTCTAACAATATATTTTTAACATATTTCTTCACTCTGTCACTATCTACTGACAGACTGATGTTAGACAAAGTAATCTCTGAAAAAAACTATAGTCCCCTTGCTTCTCTATCAGCATTTATAAAAACACTAAAAACACAGAGTGACCCGGCCTTAACCAGCCAATAAAAACAGAGTTATTTTCATGCACGAGCTTCCCCCGCCCACGCCCACGCCCCCGCCTGTCCCAGCCCCAGCGCCGCGCACGTTCTCATTCAAAGGATTGGAAAGCGATGCAGGACTGTTTTGTATGTGACACAAATGTATTAAATTCCCCTTCTTAATCCCTGATCAGGACTTTTTTTTTTTTCAAAAGTCAAATAATCGCTTCATTCACCGCTCTGTACCGCTCCCTCTGCCGACTGCAATGAATGAGGAAGTGCAGTTGTCACGAGCGAATTAAAGTAGGGTTCAACGTGGCTGCCCGAGGCTCTGAAGATTTCCTGGTCTTCTGGTGTGCTGGACTAGCGCTCCATGGTTTTATTTTATTTTTTAGAATGTTTTATTAACATATAAACACAGAATATTGAAGCGGCTCCGAGCGGACATGCAGCAGGAGGCGGAGCAGATCTCAAGTTCAGCAGAGCACAGACTGTGGCAGAAAACTAAAACAAACTTCAAACATACAGTACTGTATAAGACCTTCTCTGACAACAGAATCAGCAAAGGCTTACATGCATGCCATGATCTTCAGCCATATAGCCTATTGTTATACCACATGGTCTCACACTTCAGAGATCATCATGAAGCCCCTAAAGACTCTTTTTAAGAAAACACTGAAAATTTTTGACAAAAAGCCAATACAGTATCATTATTGCAACATCATAAATAAGTACAACATTTTGGATTTTAATAGCTATCAGATTTTTATGGACGTTTGCCTGATTTTTAAAGTTTTAAATGGACTTGCTCCTCCTCCTTTAATATATTTTATAAGTAAAAAAACAAGTACAGTAAACACAAGAGCACTGACCAGAGGAGATTGTGATGTGCAGCGGCGCAGGACTAAATTTGGCCAAATGGTGGTGTCCATCAGAGGCACGCAGTCATGGAACACACTGCCAGTTTCCATCAGGAACTGTGGCACCTACTCCAGCTTTAAAAAATCTCTGAAACTTTGGCTGAAAACTAATCAGAAGTGCACTCATGTGTAGATTACTTTGTCTATTTTCTTATGGCATCATATTTTTATTGTAATTTTATGTTGTGTTATGTGCTATATAGGTGATGTTTGTATTTTTCTCCGCTCTTTTGTTTTATGGGATGTTTCTTATTCTTACCTGCCTTAGGACAACGGATGAAAACTAGCTATTGTGCTAACTCCGGCATATTTACATTACTGCTTACTGCTATCATGTTGATTAATATGCATTGTCCTAACTTAAATAAATAAATAAATGAAAAAAAAAAAATGAAATGGAGCAGAATGCTTTTCCCTGCTGAAAATATTTCTAAGTCCTGCGCACAACAGAAAGTTACACATAGCACCTTTAAGGCATAGATGCATTCCAAACCCGATGGAAACATTCCACCTTTTTCCAGTTGAGAACCACGTCTTCAAATTTGGAGGAAC
>JBBPBX010004496.1:32538-76466 GCA_038048925.1 Garcialebias charrua | reverse complement strand
AAAAAGAAAGGGAGAGGGGTCAGTGAAGAGCACCAGAGTTGAGCCTTTTGTCATCCAGTGTCTTCAGTAGAAAGGGAGAGACACGAAGAAACGATAAAGTTGATAAATGAAAATGAGTTAGATAGTTTTCATTTATCATGCGGTTAATTGATTGATTGTTTATTAATTTGCGACTGTAACGTCCGCAGAGACTCAATAACCACACCGTGTTGCTTCGTTGCACCAAACTTTACTGAACCAAAACTCCCCCCACCCTCACATTTACCCATGCCGTAAAGCATCTCTTAAAGGGGACCACATGTAAGTATTTAAAAATTTTATGTTATGTCTGTGTGCTATCTTGACAATATTAATTCATTTTAATACACAAAATAATTCTTAGATAATTAATTATACCCTTTTTAATTCTGCCAGTTTTAACTTTCGTTTTGAACGACCGGTTTCTGATAGAAGTTCTGAAGTCCACGCCCTTCAACGATCTGTTTACGCCCTCTGCACAGCCAGTATCTGTAATGTGTTGTTGTTTTAAAATTAGCTCGTTTTTTATTACTCATTTGACTTACTGTTAGTGTTAGCTTAAGATAACTTACCGAAACCCGTCTGAGCGCGCCGCAGTTTGCTGCTCCTTTTAGCATGAGACCACCCGAATCCGATGCTAATGTTAGCTTGTTCCTCTTCCGGTTTTCGCCAGCTCCGCTCGTTGCACGCGGAGACTTTGAGAGTTATCGCTGTTCCAGTCAAGACACACAAAGTTCACCAAGTGTCTCCCGTAAATTAATCGGTAAAGAGAAGGTCCTCGCTGTTGCGAGGCTTCTGCCAGGCTGCTGCGAGGCTGCACAGTTGAAGCTCCGCTCCATCGCGCCAGAAGAGGGGCTCGTTGACGCCGGTCCCTACGTCGGGGGTCTGCTCGTTTAATTTTTGCCGGCTGCGCGTTTGGAGCGATCGCAAATACACTAAAAATTGAACTAAAACATAAAAATAACAATTATACTTTATTTATAAAGCCATTTAAAAAACCACAGCTGCAACAAAGTGCTGTACACATGAAATTAATAACATATAAACAAAAGATGAGATGAAATCATGAAAAACAACAGTCATGTGTTTAATACAGAAGTGGGTTGAGCCTAACCAGGGGTTGCTAGGTGAGGGGCTGGACTCATGTTGGGGTGGGTTGTCCTCGCGCCTGTGACGTCACAAGCGCGATTGACTTCCAGTTTATTTCAAAAACGAGCCGTTTTTATCACAGTAAAATAAATCTACTTAGAGTAAATAAACCACTGGGTGCATTTTTTTGGCCTTTGGACTGTTTTTTTATGAAGTAAATACCCAAAGTTGAGTAAAAAAACATTAAAAAGTGAATTTTGAATGTGTGGTCCCCTTTAAAGGCACAGTAACATGTCACAAACAGTGCACAACATTACAGGCCCAACAAACACACTAAACACTGTGTTTTCTGAACACATTTTCCCCCCTTCACCCCCTTGAAAACATAATACTTTGCAAAGAATAACAGATTAAACTGGATTCAATAAAACACAGATCTTCAGTAACACAATCACCCTGTCACATCGTCCCCAAGCCAGACAGGCGGGACCCTCAGTCTCTGGGGCCGTGCTGGCTGCTGAGTGGAGTCGGGCAAAGCTGGTGGAGTATCCCCCACCCGATAAGTCATTGGCCTAGGCTGCCAACGCTGTGTCGTTGCTGGGTCCAGCGGTGAGGCGGATGCTGTTGGGGCGATGACCCTGTGTAGACGATTTACGTGCAAACGACTCCCATTGTCCAGTCTGTATGTGGCCGGCCCCAATTGCTTAATCACCCGCAGTGGCTCTGACCAGAATGATTTCAGTTTATTTCTCCGATGAAGCAGTTTGATCCTGACCCAATCCCCTGCAGCCAGTGAGGGGGTCTGCACTCGGTGTGTGGCATCAAACCTCTCCTTCATCCGGGCCTGTGAACCCTTCACCTGAGCTCTGGCTTTCTGGAGCTCTGGGCTCCCACGTGCAGGAGCTGGCTCAGCTCTCAGACAGTCCAGGGGTTGCTTCAGTTCACGCCCGATCATTAACATCGCCGGTGAAACTCCTGTGGTGGAATGCTTGGATGCCCGGATGGTCAAGAGGGTTTGGTTGAGAGTGTTGCCCAAGGTTCTCCCCTCCTCCAGACAGGCTCTGATTCCATTTTTGAGAGTTTTATTGAGTCGTTCCACACCACCATTGCTCTCTGGGTGATAAACTGCTGTCCTGATGTGCCTGATGGAACACAGTGTGAGGAACTCTGCTGAGGTGAACTGGGCCCCATTATCCGTCGTAACAACACTGGGAAGGCCCCAGCGTCCAAACAGGTTGTCCAGGCAGTCTATGATGGTGTTTGCAGTGATGGAGCTCAGTTGGCAAACCTCGGGCCACTTCGAGTGAAGATCATGAACAACCAGCAGGTAGTGGGCGTGAGCAGGTGCCCCATGAAGTTCCCCACAGATGTCGACCTGAATATGTTCCCAAGGTGAAGGTGGCCAAGGGGTCGGGGTGAGGGGGGCTGTGGCAGGCTGGCCAGTTTTCCCACACAAAAGGCAGCAAGCGCAGTTACGCACCAGCTCCTCAACATCAGTGTATACAGGGCCACCACACTGTATCACGGCAGCGTTGCTTCACCATGACCACCCCCAGGTGCCCCTTGTGCGCCATATGCAGTACCCTGGCCCTGAGGATTTCTGGAATGACTGCCCGGTGACCACGAGCTAGGCACACCGTCCCCCCAGCAGGAGAGTTTGTTGCGGAAACTGTAGTAGGGAAGCACCCTGTCATCCACTTAGGCAGGCCAGCAATCCTGTACATAGGTACGGAGCACTGTGAGTGTATCATCTGCAGCTGAGGCCTGTTGCAGCTCTGTCAGGGTAACTATTGAACTGAGGGGTCCATGCAGGACTTGAACCCAATCTTCATCGTTCTCTGTGTCTGATGTTGCTCCGCTTGTCTCCTTCGTCACTGACATAGCTCTAGACAGGAGATCAGCCACCGTGTTGGCCCGCCCTGGCATAAACTCCAGGCTGAAATTGTACTGATTTAGCCTGTCAGCTCACCGCAGGAGTCTCATGGGCCTGTGCCCAGAGCCATTGGTCGCCAACAGTGCTGTTAGTGCCTGGTGGTCTGTACGGATGGTGAACAGTCTGCCATAGAGATCGACATGCCAGTGTTCACATGCCCACAGGCAGGCTAGGGTCTACCTCTCCCCCACAGAATATTTCTGCTTTGCTAGAGTAAGCGTGCGCGAGGCAAAAGCGACAGGGCGTTCCACCCTGTCATGAATCTGGGAGAGCACAGCACCTAGCGCCACCCCAGAAACATCACAGGTGACCAAGGTGGGAGCGGTCAAGCTGAAATGAGTTAGCGTGGGTGGGGAGGTGAGCTGTTTGATGATCTGCACAGCATCGTGGCATGTTGGTGTCCAGTCCCACGTGATGTCCTTCGGGACCAACCGGCGTGGAGGGGCCATCGAGTCCGAGTAGTGTGGCATGAATCTGAGGTAGTAGGCCGCCATTCTTAGGAAGGAAGACTGCTGGGATGGTGATTGCGGGTCCAGCAGGGACAGGATGGCTTCAGTGTGGGACAAAATTGGGGCAATGCCGTCTTTCGAGAGCCTGAAACCCAGAAACTCAACATCGTCAGCCCCAAACATGCACTTCTGAGGGTTCAGCGTGACCCCATGTTGTTGAAAACGCTGAAAGACCTGCTTTAGGCGAGCATCATGCAGTGCAGTAGATGGTGCATGCACCACCACGTCGTCCAGGTAGATGGAGACGCCTTGGATACCAGCCAATATCAGTGTCATTATCTTTTGGAAACAACTCGGGGCCGATGAAAGACCAAACGCCATGCGTTTAAATCTGAAAACTCCCACATGTGTGACATACGCTGTGAGGTCCATACTTTCTGGTGCTAGAGGAACCTGCAGGTAGCCATTTCGTAGGTCCATCTTGCTGAAGACTGTGGAGCCGTGAAAATGGCTGGTGAGTTCCTCAGCTGTGGGTAGAGGACACTTGTCAGGTACGATGGCTTTGTTCACATCAGTGAGGTCCACACAGAGTCGCAGTCCACCCCCCTTTTCTTGGCTATTATAACGTCCGCGTAGACTCAATGACCACACCGTGTCGCTTTGTTGCACCAAACTTTTACTGAACCAAAACTCCCCCCCACCCTCACATTTACCCATGCCGTAAAGCATATTGTAAAGGTACAGTAACATGTCACTAACAGTGCACAACATTACAGGCTCAACAAACACACCGAACACTGTTTTTTTAAACACATTTAACCCCCTTCACCCCCTTGAAAACATAATATGTTGCAAATATTAACATATTAAACTAGACTCAATATGATCAGATCTTCAGTAACACAATCACCCTGTCACATAGTCCCCAAGCCAGACAGGCGGCCCCTCTAGTCTCTGGGGCCGTGCTGGCTGTTGAGTGGAGTCGGGTAAAACTGGTGGAGTATCCCTCACCCGATAAGTCATTGGCCCAGGCTGCCAACCCAGTGCCGTTGCTAGGGCCAGCGGTAAAGCAGATGCTGGTGGGGCGATGACCCTGTGCAGACGATTTGCATGCCAACGACTCCCATTTTCCAGTCTGTATGTGGCCGACCCCAATTGCTTAATCACCCGCAATGGCTCTGACCAGATGATTTCAGTTTATTTCTCAGATTAAGCAGTTTGATCCTGACCCAATCCCCTGCAGCCAGTGAAGGGGTCTGCACTCGGTGCGTGGCATCAAACCTCTCCTTCATCCGGGTCTGTGAACCCTTCATCTGAGCTCTGACTTTCTGGAGCTCTGGGTTCCCACGTCAAGAGCTGGCTCAGCTTTGATAGTCCAGGGGTTGCTTCAGTTCGCGCCCGATCATTAACATCGCCGGTGAAACTCTGTGGTGGAATGTTTGGATGCCCGGATGGTCAGAAGGGTTTGGTTGAGAGCGTCGCTGAAGGTTCTCCCCTCCTCCAGACAGGCTCTGAGTCCATTTTTGAGAGTTTTATTGAGTCGTTCCACACCACCATTGCTCTCTGGGTGATAAACTGCTGTCCTGATGTACCTGATGGAGCGTAGTGTGAGGAACTCTGTGAACTCTGCTGAGGTGAACTGGGCCCCATTATCCGTTGTAACAACACTGGGGAGGCCCCAGCGTCCAAACAGGTTGTCCAGGCAGTCTATGATGGTGTGTGCAGTGATGGAGCTCAGTTGGCAAACCTCAGGCCACTTCGAGTGAAGATCATGAACAACCAGCAGGTAGCGGGCGTGAGCAGGTGCCCCATGAAGTTCCCCACAGATGTCGACCTGAATATGTTCCCAAGGTGAAGGTGGCCAAGGGGTCGGGGTGAGAGGGGCTGTGGCAGGCTGGCCAGTTTTCCCACTCAAAAGGCAGCAAGCGCAGTTACGCACCAGCTCCTCAACGTCAGAGTCTATACAGGGCCACCACACTGTATCACGGCAGCGCTGCTTCACCTTGACCACCCCCAGGTGCCCCTCGTGCGCCATATGCAGTACCCTGGCCCTGAGGATTTCTGGAATGACTGCCCGGTGACCACGAGCAAGGCACACCGCCCCCCAGCAGGAGAGTTCGTTGCGGAAACGGTAGTAGGGAAGCACCCTGTCATCCACTTTGGCCGGCCAGCCATCCTGCACATAGGTACGGAGCACTGTGAGTGCCTCATCTGCAGCTGAGGCCTGCTGCAGCTCTGTCAGGGTAACTGTTGAACTGAGGGGTCCATGCAGGACTTGAACCCAATCTTCATCGTTCTCTGTGTCTGGTGTTGCTCCGACCGTCTCCTTCGTCACTGACATAGCTCTTGACAGGAGATCGGCCACCGTGTTGGCCCGCCCAGGCATAAACTCCAGGCTGAAATTGTACTGATTTAGCCTGTCCGCCCACCGCAGGAGTCTCATGGGCCTGTGCCCAGAGCCTTGGGTCGCCAACAGTGCTGTTAGCGCCTGGTGGTCTGTGCGGATGGTGAACGGTCTGCCATAGAGATAGACATGCCAGCGTTCACATGCCCACAGGCATGCTTGGGCCTCCTGCTCCCCCACAGAATATTTCTGCTCTGCTGGAGTAAGCGCATGCGAGGCAAAAGTGACAGGGCGTTCCACCCCGTCATGAATCTGGGAGAGCACAGCACCTAGCGCCACCCCAGAAGCATCACAGGTGACTAAGGTGGGAGCGGTCAAGCTGAAATGAGTTAGCGTGGATGGGGACTGCTGCCATCAGGGAGGAGACTGAGGAGTCTCCAGGCTCGTACCAGCAGACTGAGAGACAGCTCTGTTCATCAGGCAGTCAGAATGCTAAACACTCTGCCTGCTCTGCCTCCCCTCCCATTTGAACTGCCTTAACACAAAAAACTTTCTCACACATTACCACTCAACACAAAGTTTTTAACACTGGACCCTGTGTCATCAAACGGGTTATTCACTAAACTCTCGGTCATGTGCTCATTCAGTTTGCACTACTTCTCATATTTGCACTAATGTTTGTATTACATTACTGCCTATAGTCATACTACTGTTTACATTCACTGTTTACATTTATTAATACGGTTTACATTTATTACTACTGTTTTACATTTATTACTACTGTTTACATTTATTACTACTGTTTACATTTACACTACTTTTATATCTACACTACTGCTGATACATATACAGTATTCTCTGACTAGCCTTATCTAAGGATGCCAAATGTGCCTTATGTGCCTTACTGCATATGCCACTTTGCCTCTATACCAACATCAACTACCTCATACATATACTGTGTACATTAACTCATATGCTGCTGTGCCACTCTTTGCAAATGTCAATGCTAGAACCTTCAGTTTATTTTATAGATATACTTTTTATACTTTTTATACTACTATGAAAAAACTCAGGACAGTATTACACTTTTATTATTTCATTTTATGCTTATGTTCATTGGGTGTTTGGTGTTTTAGGGGTGTTTCAGTGTTGGTGTAAATTTTCATACTTTTATACTACTATGAAAAAACTCAGGACAGTGTTACACTTTTACTATTTTATGCTTATGTTTATTAAATGTTTTAGTGTTTAGTGTTTAGATGGTTACTGTTGCACCGAGGGACTGAGAGAAATGCAATTTCAATCCTGTGTATGTCCTGTACATATTGCAGTTCTGACAATAAAGTTGACTTTGACTTGACTTTGACGTGAGCTGCTGTTTGATGATCTGCACAGCGTCGTGGCATGCTGGTGTCCAGTCCCCACGTGATGTCCTTCCAGAGCAACCGGTGCAGAGGTGCCGTCGAGTCAGTAGTGTGGCATGAATCTGAGGTAGTAGACCGCCATTCCCAGGAAGGAAGACAGCTGGGATGGTGATTGTGGGTCCGGCAGGGACAGGATGGCTTCAGTGTGGGACAAAATTGGGGCAATGCCGTCTTTCGAGAGCCTGAAACCCAGAAACTCAACATCGTCAGCCCCAAACATGCACTTCTGAGGGTTCAGCATGACCCCATGTTGTTGTAAAACGCTGAAAGACCTGCTCTAGGCGAGCATCATGCAGCGCAGTAGATGGTGCATGCACCACCACGTCGTCCAGGTAGATGGAGACGCCTTGGATACCAGCCAATATCAGTGTCATTATCTTTTGGAAACAACTCGGGGCCGATGAAAGACCAAACGCCATGTGTTTAAATCTGAAAACTCCCACATGCGTGACAAACGCTATGAGGTTCATACTTTCTGGTGCTAGAGGGACTTGAAGGTAGCCATGCCGTAGGTCCATCTTGCTGAAGACTGTGGAGCCGTGAAAATGGCTGGTGAGTTCCTCAGCTGTGGGTAGAGGATACTTGTCAGGTACGATGGCTTTGTTCACATCAGTGAGGTCCACACAGAGTCGCAGTCCACCCCCTTTTTCTTGGCTATCACCAGGTTTGATACCCACGGTGAGGCATTGACAGGCTCTATGACGTCCTCCTCCACCAGGCGACGCAGCTCGGCCTCTACAGCATCACGGAGAGCCAGGGGAATGCGCCGAAGAGGCTGGATAACAGGACGGACCGACCGGTCCACCGTAGGCTGATGGACAAACCCTGTCATGCGGCCCAGTCCGCTGAACAGTTGTGGATAGCGGTCGGGCCAGGAGGTGGCGACTTGCAGGACATGCTGGCCCTTAGCATCCCTCACAGCAAAGCCCAGGGCGAGGAACAAGTCTAGGCCCATAATGTTAGCTCCCTTCCGGGTGATGCAGAACTTGGCGTCAGGCGTAATTTGCTGATCATACTGGACAGGGAGGCGGACCACACCCAGAGTGTCGATGGGAGAGTGACCGTAGCCCAACAGGGGTGTAGTGGCTGCTTCCAGGGGTGTACGGCTGAAAAAACGGTCATATGTGCTTTTATTCAAAATTGACACTTTGGCCCCTGTGTCCACGAGGAGCGGGACGTGAGCTGCGTCCACGCGACATGTGCAAAGCTTGAATGATGGCTGCAGAGTCTGTACAGTATTAATGGGAACCACAGTAGTATCCTGGCGAGCTGAAGAGGAGCGGCAGCGGCGTGCAAAATGATTCAGTTTATTGCATTTAAGACAGTTTTCCATGGGTAGGACATGACTGGTCTCTAGTTACATGGTTAGAGGAGCCACAGTTACCACAGCGCTTGGCCCCACTCCTACTGGGCCCCTTGTCCACTCTCTGTACATCCAAGCTGCCACTCAGCCCATCAGCCCCCTCCACAGCCTCTGTGTGATGAATGGCTGGTGTTGATGACGTCACCGGTTCGTGTGCTGCACGGCAGAATTTTCGTGCCTCTGTTAGTGCTGTTTCAAGCTGCTTTCCAATAACCAGAGTGTCCGCCAGCGTCATGGAGTCTGGTTCTAGTAAAGGTTTCTCCCTCAGTTGGTTACACGACGGTTACACAACGTTTTCTCTATCAGCTGATCGACTATAAGTCCATCTTCCAGCGACCCAAAGTCAGAGTCTAGCCAGCTCTCGTAGTGCTGATACGTAATGAGCGACACTCACCCGGCCGCTGCGTCCTCTGACGAAACTCGAAGAGGTTCATCTGCCGGCTCCGTCCGGAGCTGAAATGAGTCCTCAGTGCGGCTGTAGCCGTGGCGTATTTATTGTCTGCTAACGTGAGCGTTGCGAAGATTCTTTGACCCTCCTGGCCCAGACAATGGTGGAGGAGCACGCACTTCCTTGCTTCCGCCAGGTCAGTGTGTCCCAAAGCCAGCAAATAATCCTCAAACGCCATCAGCCATCTGTCCCACGGGACAGCTGGGTCACCGGGGACAGGCAGGAAAGGTGGTGATGGTGGTAAGGCGAGTTCGGACATCCTCGTCCGCCAAAATGTAACGTCCACGGAGACTCAATGACCACACCGTGTCGCTTCGTTGCACAAAACTTTTACTGAACCAAAACTCCCCTCACATTTACCCATGCCGTAAAGCATCTCTTAAAGTTACAGTAACATGTCACACAAACAGTGCACAACATTACAGGCTCAACAAACACACTGAACACTGTTTTCTGAACACAACAGCTATCACCAGGTTTGATACCCACGGTGAGGCATTGACAGGCTCTATGACGTCCTCCTCCACCAGGCGACGCAGCTCGGCCTCTACAGCATCACGAAGAGCCACGGGAATGCGCCAAAGAGGTTGGATAACAGGACGGACCGACCGGTCCACCGTAGGCTGATGGACAAACCCTGTCATGCGGCCCAGTCCGCTGAACAGTTGTGGATAGCGGTCGGGCCAGGAGGTGGCGACTTGCAGGACCTGCTGGCCCTTAGCATCCCTCACAACAAAACCCAGGGCGAGGAACAAGTCTAGGCCCATAATGTTAGCTCCCTTCCAGGTGATGCAGAACTTGGCGTCAGGCGTAATTTGCTGATCATGCTGGACAGGGAGGCGGACCACACCCAGAGTGTCGATGGGAGAGTGACCGTAGCCTAACAGGGGTGTAGTGGCTGCTTCCAGGGGTGTACGGCTGAAAAACCGGTCATATCAAAGTCAAAGTCGAAGTCAACTTTATTGTCAGATCTGCAATATGTACTGTACAGGACATACACAGGACCGAAATTGCGTTTCTCTCAGTCCCTCGGTGCAACAGTAAACATCTAAACATTGAAACACTGAAACATATAATAATAGACATAAGCATAAAATAGTAAAACTAACACTGTCCTGAGTTTTTTTTTTGCATAGTGGTATAAGAGTATGAAAATTTACACCAACTCTAAAACTAAAACATTAAACATTTAATGAACATAATACTGGCCTGAGTTTTTGCATACTAGTATAAAAAAAGAGTATAAAAAGTATAACTAAAATAAACTAAGGGTTTCTAGCATTGACATTTGCAAAGTGGCAAAGCAGCGTATGAGTTAATGTACACAGTATATGTATGAGGTAGTAGTTGATGTTGTTATAGAGGCAAAAAGTGGCATATGCAGTAAGGCACATTGGGCATCCCTAAATAAGACCGTTCAGAGCACACTGTATATGTATCAGCAGTGGTGTAGATATTAGAGTAGTGTAAATGTAAACAGTAGTAATTACATGTAAGCAGTAGTAATAAAAGTAAACAGTATTAATAAATGTAAACAGAGAATGTAAACAGTATTATGATTATAGGCAGTGATGTAATACAAACATTAGTGCAAGTATGAGAAGTAGTGCAAACTGTATGAGCACATGACCGAGAGTTTAGTGAATAACCCGTTTGATGACACAGAGTCCAGTGTTAAAATCTTTGTGTTGTGTGGTAATGTGTGAGAAAGTTTTAGTGTTAAGGCAGTTCAAATGGGAGGGGGGGCAGAGCAGGCAGAGTGTTTAGCATCCTGACTGCCTGATGAACAGAGCTGTCTCTCAGTCTGCTGGTTCGAGCCTGGAGACTCCTCAGTCTCCTCCCTGATGGCAGCAGTCTGAAGCAGCTGTGTAGTGGGTGTGTGGGATCACCTGCCATGCAGTGGGCTTTCCGAGTGAGGCGTTTGCTGTGTAAGTCCTGCAGTGAGGGCAAGGAGGTGCCCACGATCTTCTCAGCTGCTCTCACAATGCGCTGGAGGCTCTTGCGGCAGGATGCAGTACATGCACCAAACCACACAGTGATGCAGCTGGTCAGGACACTTTCTATGGCACCTCTGTAGAAGGTGCTCATGATGGGGGTTGAAGCTCCAGCCCTTTTCAGCTTGCGGAGAAAGTAGAGACGCTGGTGAGCCTTCTTTGCCAGTGCTGCAGTGTTCCTGCTCCAGGACAGGTCCTTTGAGACGTGCACTCCCAGGAACTTGGTGCTGTCTACTCTCTCCACTGCGGTGCTGTTGATGGTCAGAGGGGCATGTTGGGCATCCTTCTTCCTGAAGTCCACAACAATCTCCTTTGTCTTCTCCACGTTGAGAGTGAGATTGTTGTGTCCGCACCACAAGGCCAGGCGGCTCACCTCGTTCCTGTAGTCCGTCTCATCGTTGTTGCTGATGAGACCCACCACTGTTGTGTCGTCCGCAAACTTGATGAAGTGGTTGGAGCTGTACGATGGTGTGCAGTCGTGTGTTAGCAGGGTGAATAGAAGGGGGCTCAGCACACATCCTTGTGGGGCCCCTGTGTTCAATGTGATGGTGCTAGATGTGTTACTCCCGACCCGCACTGTCTGTGGTCTCCCGGTCAGGAAGTCTAGCAGCCAGTTACACATTGAGGTGTTCAGCCCCAGACTGTCCAGTTTAAGGATGAGCTGTTGGGGGATGATGGTGTTAAATGCCGAGCTGAAGTCGATGAACAACATTCTAACATAGGAGTCCTTCGTGTCCAGATGTGTGAGAGCTGTGTGAAGGGCAGAGGAGATGGCATCGTCGGTTGAGCGATTAGGTCGGTATGCAAATTGGAAGGGATCCAGGGAGTCAGGGAGGACAGATGTGATGCTTTTCATGACTAGCCGTTCAAAGCACTTCATCAGGATGGGGGTGAGTGCTACTGGGCGATAGTCATTGAGGCATGCGGGCGTTGCCTTCTTTGGGACAGGGATGATGGTGGTGGCTTTGAAACAGGTGGGGACGATGGCCTGGCTCAGTGAGATGTTAAAGATGTCCGTGAAGACCGCTGCGAGTTCCCCTGCACAGTCCTTCAGCACACGACCAGGTATGTTGTCAGGACCAGAGGCCTTCCGGGCGTTAATCTTGATGAATGATCGCCTTACGCTGTCTGAGGACAGCGTCAGCACCTGGCCATCAGGAGAGGGGGGGAGTTTATGTGCTGGTGTGCTGTTACTTGCCTCGAACCGAGCAAAGAACTCATTCAGTTCATTCAGCGCAGAGGCTGAGCTGTCACAGGTCTGGGGGGTGGTTTGTAGTTTGTGATGGTCTGTATTCCCTGCCACAGACTGCGTGTATCCCTGCTGTCCTTGAAACGGTGAGCTATTTTCCCAGAATACTGCCTCTTTGCCTTTCTGATGCCCCGGTCCAGGTTGTTTCTGGCTGCCCTCAGGCCCACCTGATCTCCCGCTTTGAAGGCAGCATTCCTGGCTTTCATGAGTCTGTGAACCTCAGCTGTCAGCCATGGCTTCTGGTTAGCCCGAACAGTGATGGTTTTAAGGTTGGTTACATCATCAATGCACTTGGTGATGTATGAACATACAGTGTCTGAGTACTCCTGGAGACATGTGGTGTTGTTTGTGGTAGCAGCTTCTTTGAACATACCCCAATCTGTGGTGTCAAAACAGTCCTGGAGTGCCTCTGAAGACCCCTCTGGCCACACTCGTATCTGCTTGCGGACTGGTTTTGTGACTTTCACCAGCGGCCTGTATGCTGGCTTTAGCATAACACCGATATGGTCAGAAGCACCAATGTGGGGGAGGGAGGGGGAGACCTCCATCCACATTATTAACGGACGGCGGTCCTTCTTCCGGAAACTCTCAACGTCCATTGGAGCCCGAATCTTCTGCAGACCCTCCTCGTAGCCCTCCACTTCATCAGACTGGTTCTGCAGGGCCCAGGTTCAGCCGTTCTGGTCGTTTGATCAAACCTAAAATGCGGGACTAGTGATGGACCTTACTGGGTGTTCTGGGGGGGCGTGTGTGGTGGACCACTAGGGGGCTCTACTCACACCCAGTGGACCGAATGTATTACAGGATGCTTTTATTGTGAAAGGTCCAGAGGACCGGATGTTATGTGGGTATATAAAGCAGTGTTGGGCGGGTTCCCGCCAGTTTAGTAGGAGTTGATTAAAAGGTGAAGTTCTGCAGCCTGTCTCCTATGTCGTCTCTTCACCTCCTCTATTCAAAATTGACACTTTGGCCCCTGTGTCCACGAGGAGCGGGACGTGAGCTGCGCCCACACGACATGTGCAAAGCTTGAATGATGGCTGCAGAGTCTGTACAGTATTAATGGGAACCACAGTACAGTAGTATCCTGACGAGCTGAAGAGGAGCGGCAGCAGCGTGCAAAATGATTCAGTTTATTGCATTTAAGACCAAGTTTTCCATGGGCAGGACATGACTGGTCTCTAGTTGCATGGTTAGAGGAGCCAGTTACCACAGTGCTTGGCCCCACTCCTACTGGGCCCCCTGTCCACTCTCTGTACATCCAAGCTGCCACTCGGCCCTTCAGCCCCCTCCACAGCATCTGTGTGATGGACGGCCGGTGTTGATGACGTCACCGGTTCGTGTGCTACGCAGCAGAATTTTCGCGCTTATGTTAGTGCGGTTTCTAGCTGCTTTCCAATAACCAGAGCGTCCACCAGCATCATGGAGTCTGGTTCTAGCAAAAGTTTCTCCCTCAGTTGGTTACATGATGTTTTCTCTATCAGCTGATCGACGATAAGTCCATCTTCCAGCGCCCCAAAGTCACAGTCTAGCCCGCTCTTGTAGTGCTGAGACGTAATGGGCGACAGACTCACCCGGCCGCTGCGTCTTCGGACGAAACTCGAAGGGGTTCATCCGCCGGCTCCGTCCGGAGCTGAAGTGAGCTTTTAGTGCGGCCGTAGCTGTGGCGTATTTATTGTCCGCTAACGTGAGCGTGGCAAAGATTCTTTGACCCTCCTGGCCCAGACAATGGCGGAGGAGTGCGCACTTCCTTGTTTCCGCCAGGTCAGTGTGTCCCAAAGCCAGCAAATAATCCTCAAACGGCGTCAGCCATCTGTCCCACGGGACAGCTGGGTCACCGAGGACAGGCAGGAAAGGTGACGGTGGTGGTAAGGCGAGTTCGGACATCCTCGTCTGCCAAAATGTAACGTCCGCGGAAACTCAATAACCACACTGTGTCGCTTCGTTGCACCAAACTTTACTGAACCAAAACTCCCTCCACCCTCACATTTACCCATGCCGTAAAGCATCTCTTAAAGGCACAGTAACATGTCACAAACAGTGCACAACATTACAGGCTCAACAAACACACCAAACACTGTGGTTTCTGAACATAACAGCGACAGGCCTATTTTGTGACTAATTAAAGCAGACCCTTGCCCAGGCTGTGCTTGGTTTGGGTGGAGAACGGCTGACCTTAACTCGTACACCTTTTTGAGGAAGCAGAGTCTGAGGACTCTGTGGACGACAAGTCCTTTACCATGGCAGAGGTCACAATGTACCAGGGGACTATGGTGACATTTTATGCATGCATGCACCTCTTAATGTCTTTATTTGCTGGATACTGTTTATCATGGTGTTTTAAGATTTATAACTAGTTTAAAATGTTTTACACATCATTTGCACTTTATACAAACGGGTTGGATGGATGGCATTGGCCACCCGTAGATTCTGCCACTGGCATATTTTTTTATTTATAAAGCCATACTAGGACTTTTTTTATTTTACTTTTTTAAATTTATTCATTTTACATTAAAAAAAGAGAAAAAAACAAAACATTTCACATATATGAAAGAAAACATAAAATGAAAGGTGGCAGAAAGAAGAAGAAATCTTAATTTATCTGCCCCTTTTTCAAGAACAAAACAATGATATTCTGTGAGTAACGGAGCAAAAAGAGTAACTTTTCACAATCTACAAATCTAGAACATTAAATACTTAACTGAAAGTTTTAGTATTTTGTTAGCAATTTAGTTTTGATCATTATTTTAAATGTAAGCACTGAATTTACATTTTTAACATAATTTCCCAAACTGTTCTAGCCTGGTTGATACCAGACCCATGTCCTTCACTTCGCTTTGGACTAGGGTCTGGCATCTCTGCCATAGACAACGATTTCTTCTGGAGATTTTTGAATGGACCAATCAGAGAACAGGAGGCAGAGTTTTGTTAGTTTAGCCTGACGAGGTCCAGGCTATCAGATAAATTGCTCAGAAACCACTCGGTGGATATTTTTTCTGCCACCAGTGTGTAATTATATGTCTTTAATTTACTGACTGTTGGCCTAGATGAAACATTTGAGATAAAATTCGATTTTTTATCATTTATTTTCGTAGCGCACCCGAGGCTGTTTGGAAAATATCAAACCGAAACTATTTAATATCCAGCAGATTTGACCATTTCGTGAATTGATTTAGGAACTGTTAAGCTCAGGAACACTTCTGATATAACGTCAGCTATGAACTATATTTTTTCTCAGCAGAGAAATAATAGTTTTTTACCTTGTTTTGATGAAAATTCGTTCGTGGCGGCAGCCATTTTGAATGACGACGTCAGTCGACATCGTTCAAAACTCCGCCTTCTGCTCTCTGATTGCTCAGGAACACTTCTGATATAACGTCAGCTATGAAATCTATTTTTTCTCAGCAGAGAAATAATAGTTTTTTACCTTGTTTTATTGAAAATTCCTTCGTGGCGGCAGCCATTTTGAATGACGACGTCAGTCGACGTCGTTCAAAACTCCGCCTTCTGTTCTCTGATTGGTCCGGTCAAAACCTACCGGAGACATCCTTGTCTATGGGAGAAATGCCAGACCCAGCAGTGAAGGGAAATGAGAATTGAGCGGAGCTGCGTAGGAATGGCGAGGGCCAGGCTAAAACTGTTCCACAATTCAACTCCCTGTATTGAAATAGACCGTCCCATCAAAGTAGTTCTACCTTGGTTTTGCAAAAATGTCAGTTCCCTTAAGCCTGCAACAGCTTTTTATCTTAACAAAATGCATTTGAACATTAGAAGGTAGTGTATTATGTGCTCTATACATTACTAACAAAATATTATAGTCCACCAAATCATAAAACTGAAGTACTTGGAGTTGTTTAATATATTTAATGGATGACGGTAAGGCTTTCTTGTAATAATTCTCACAGCTCTTTTCTGTAAAATAAAAATAGACTTTGTTATAGTTCTTAGTTCTTGTTACGACCGAAACACAGTCAAAACATATTAATGGACACTGAACACAGAAGAAGTTTTAACAGAAATTTTATTAACTAAAACTAAGGGTGACCAAGCTGGTGAGGTCCCTTCTGGCTTCTCCCACCAAGGCTGGAGCGTCTTCTCCTGGAACAGCGCCCTAAAGAAAATTAAAGTACAAAGAAAAGATGGATAGGTTAGTCTGGCCAAACTTAGGAAAACGCCACCCAGGCAAACCCAACCCGGTAGGGCCGTAGTGTTCTCCCCCAGGCGACGATCTATCTATAATTTATAAGGCCCTCACTTAACCAAAAGGAAAAATACAAAATAAATACGAATATTATAGTCCACCAAATCATAAAACTGAAGTACTTGGAGTTGTTTAATATATTTAATGGATGACGGTAAGGCTTTCTTGTAATAATTCTCACAGCTCTTTTCTGTAAAATAAAAATAGACTTTGTTATAGTTCTTAGTTCTTGTTACGACCGAAACACAGTCAAAACATATTAATGGACACTGAACACAGAAGAAGTTTTAACAGAAATTTTATTAACTAAAACTAAGGGTGACCAAGCTGGTGAGGTCCCTTCTGGCTTCTCCCACCAAGGCTGGAGTGTCTTCTCCTGGAACAGCGCCCTAAAGAAAATTAAAGTACAAAGAAAAGATGGATAGGTTAGTCTGGCCAAACTTAGGAAAACGCCACCCAGGCAAACCCAACCCGGTAGGGCCGTAGTGTTCTCCCCCAGGCGACGATCTATCTATAATTTATAAGGCCCTCACTTAACCAAAAGGAAAAATACAAAATAAATACGAAAACTAAGCTACCAAACCTCACCCATCAAAAGTACAAAGGAATTGACAAAAAGAGAAAGCATTTAACAGTCCCTCACAGTGGACCACAGCAGTCCTCCTTCAGAACGCTGAACAGACACTGGCCTCAGTGTCACTCAATTAAGCCTTTTAGGCTCAAACACAACCACACTCCTCCTAAGTCCAAAACTAAATCACTATTAGCACTTAAAGTGCTTTAACCTACACCAAACTCTGCTTTAGGCAGCCAGAGTCACTTTTAGAGCTCAAAGCAGCTCAACTATACGCCCCTTGGAGCACACACACTAACAGTCAGAGAGGGTGGAGATCTCCCTGTGTTAGTTTATCACACAACCCTAAAACTGTGTGTCAACACTCTGTTTAATTACCTTTTAAAGTAGGTATGCACCGATCCACATTTCTCACTTCCGATCCGATACAGATACTTTAAAACTGGGTATCGATCGATACCGATACTTTTCCGATCCGATACCGTTCACAGATTTTGAACTGAGAACATTTATTTCAACTCGGTGTGAGACATCCAATGCAGACTCTCTGAGCCTAACCACAGGAACCTCACAAATTTTAGCAGCCAACAGGAGGCACGTCTTCACCCCACACGTCCTTCTTACTCATGGTTCAGTTAGAAAACCTAAAAAAATGCTAAGCATGATGGGAAATACAACACAGCCACTCCCTTAACCAGTAAGGCAGTGGATTTTGTTGTCTTTCCCATAATGCTTAGCAGTATTTTAGTTTTGAAAACTAAAAAACAGTCTTGATAGCACATACCGAATCTTATGTTGTTGTTATCAACTGATTCAAAGTATGGTTTGATCATATTAACATGACACAGTCTCAAACCACGCTTTCTGTCAGGGGTAGTGATTATGTAATCACGATCAGATATTTTTGCTTTCACAACATATGGACCAGAATAACGAGCTTGCAAGCTCGAGCCTGGGACAGGAAGTAAGGTCAACACCTTGTCTCCAGGTTGAAATGTTCGTTCCACAGCTTTTTTGTCAAAAAGAGACTTCATCTTAGCTTGTGCGACTTGCATGTTTTTCTGGGCAATTTCACATGCTCGTTTCAGCTTAAAACGAAAATCACTGACATAATCCAACAGGTTTTTATCAGTGTTATCACACAACCATTTCTCTTTTAAAAGCTTTAAAGGGCCACGAACACTGTGAGCGAACACCAGCTCAGCAGGACTAAAACCTAGAGATTCTTGAATTACTTCCCGAATTGCAAACATTTGTAAATGTATGCCTTCATCCCAATCTTTCTCAAACTCTAAACGGTATGCACGTAGCATTGTTTTCAAGGTTTGGTGAAAACGTTCAAGAGCACCTTGGCTCTCAGGGTGATAGGTTGTAGAACAGGTATGTTTAATATTCAACTGTTCTAAAACTTGTGCAAATATTTTTGACATGAAGTTACTACCTCGATCTGTTTGCACTACACGAGGTAGTCCAAACAGAGAGAAGAACTTAGTGAGCACTTTGACTACCACAGGAGTAGTTATTTTACGCACAGCAAAGACTTCTGGGAATCTAGTGGAAGTACACATTATAGTGACTAAAAACTTGTTCCCAGCTTTGGTTCTAGGTAATGGACCAACACAGTCGACTATGACACGTTCGAAAGGTTCAGCTACAGCCGGTATCGGATGTAGAGGTGCAAGGGATATTACTTGATTTGGTTTACCAGCTACTTGGCAAACATGACAATGATGACAATGCTGAACAACATCTTTCTTTAGGCCAGGACAAAAGAAATGACACAATATGCGGTCATATGTTTTTCTGATTCCTAAATGACCAGCTAAAGGATTGCCATGAGCTAAACGTAATACATCAGCTCGATAATACGTGGGAAGTACAATTTGTATTATTTGGTACCATTCTTCATCAGGACGAGCTGTTAAAAGGGTCCATTTTCGCATGAACATACCCTGTTTCAAAAAGTATCCCGTGTTTAATAAGGTAGGATCATCAGGTAGGTTATCAGAAAACACGTTCTTTAATGTTTCATCTTTTTTCTGCAACTCAACCAGCTGTTGTCTAAGGCAATGACAGTTTACTTTCATCTAGCTCTTCTACAAAGATTTCCGTTTTTACAGGAACTTGTTCTTCTTCAGAACTCATCATGAAACTATCGCTCAAGTCAATGTCTGCATCAGCTTCTTTTTGTTGATGTTTATAAGCTGCTCTGGTCATAGCACATGACGTAAAAACATCAGGGAATGTACGTGATAATTCATCTGGTTGAGTTCTCAGCACTGGGACGGGTGTTACTTCAGGAGTAACAAGCACTCGTCCTCCAGCTAAATCATTTCCCATGATCATAGCGATTCCTGAGATGGGAAAACTTGGTCGTAGTCCTACCACGACTTCTCCAGAACATAACTCAGAGTGGACTACTACTCTGGTTAAAGGAACATTAAAATCCTGCATACTAAAACCGCATATAGGTAGCTGTGTTTTAATAATCTCAAGTTCATCAGAGGGTAGAACACCTTCTAGAATGAAAGATTGAGAAGCAGCGGTATCTCGCAGTATTTTAATCGGTACCTTTTTACCAGTCTTAGAAGTAGAAACGAATCCGTCCATGATAAACGGCTGAAATCCATCATGTTCAGGAAGATATGCAGTGGGAGATAACTGATTATTCAGGGTTTCAATCCGAGCCACTGGTTTAGGATCTTGTTTTAGCTTAGGACAAAGAGTGTTAATGTGACCCTCTTGTCTACAATAAAAACATACCACATTATCTTTTGTAGTTGTTCCACGTCCAAATGATGTTCTACTTTCCCTATGCCCAGCAAACGTACCAATCTCCCTGTGAGACGTAGCAGGTCCTCTCGACTTTCCGTTACCTCTGGGTCTGAAAAATCGAGGAGACTCAAAACCGTTTTAGTTCTATCAGGAACAGCAGGTTTCTCATATTTAGGACGTTCAAAACTGAGCTTATGCGTCAACATATACTCATCTACTAGAACAGCAGCTTTAGAAGCTTCCAACACATGTTCATTCAGATAAGTAGTTACTCAACACATGTTCATTCAGATAAGTAGTTACTCAATCTGGTAAACAGTTCTTAAAATCTTCTATTAATACCAAGTGTTTAAACTGTTCATAATTAGTTACAGAACTAGCTGCACACCAACGATTAAGGAGGATTTCTTTTTCCCTCATATAATCAGCATAAGTATGATTCTCGAGTTTCTTTAACTTCCGGAACTTTTGCCTGTATGCTTCAGGGACTAACTCATATGCCCGCAAAATAGCTTCTTTTACTTTTGTGTAATCATTACTATCATCTATCGAAAGAGACGCATAGGCATCTTGAGCTTTCCCAGTTAATTTACATTGCAACAGCAACGGCCAAACATGTTCAGGCCACTTAAAAGTGTATGCTTTTTTTCTCAAACAAGACAAAAAAATGTATCGACGTCATTCTCATTGAATGAAGGTACAAATGATAAATTGTTACTCACATCAAAAGTAGGCATAGTTGGTTGAGAAGGATTAGCTCCAAACTCTAGCTCCTTCATGCGTATTTTAGCATCCAACTCCGCTTTTCGTGCGTCCATCTCCATTTTTCTCTGCTCCTGTTGAAATCTCCCTTAGAGCAGTTTGTTGAGCCAGCTCAGCGACTCTCACGGAGGCTTCCGCAGCTTCTCTCTTAGCTTCCCTCTCAAGCTCTGCTTTTCGCATTTCCAGTTCAAGCTCTTTTTAACGGATCTCTTTATCTACCGTATAAGATGCTCCTCACAGGACTTTCTGCAATCATTGCAGCAGAAAAAACCCCAAGACAAGCTAACTCTGCGACCAGTTCATTTTCTATTGCCTCCCTCCTAGTACGTTTATCTACATTGATCTCAAAATGTTCTGCTACACACAACAACTGCTCTTTTGTGCAGTTAGCTAGAGCCTCAACTGTAGGATCCTTTACAAAACTGTCTAATTAGGCCCTGTTTACACGGACACTGTGTGGGGGAAACAGATGTTTTGGGTATGTTAATTAGGTGAAAAGTTTTGCGTTGACACTGTCGAATTCTGTGGATACGACTCTCTCCCCCTCCACCCCCCGTCCTCATGATTTCACTGTAGTTACCATGCTGGGCCATTAGATGGCGCTGTGATTTTTGGAACCTTCACTACTGCGCATGCGTGCAGCCTGAGGTAAACAGCAGCCGAGAGCCTGCCTCGTCTGTTTTCCTCTCTGGCTAAAATCAGCTAACTACAAGTTGTTGTCAACAAGTTAACAAGTTAAAGCTGGAATTTGGATAAGAGTCAACAGATTTGAGTCAGTGGGACCCGCTTCATCTAACAAGCTGCACACCAGACGCTGAGCCTGTGGACCAGAACCGCTGAGTGGACTGTGGACCAGAACCGGACTTTCCTCCGTGATAAACAGCTGACTTACAGCAGGTAAATCAACGTTCTTAATATAATGTTTGCTTGTGTTTACTTTGATCACACAACAACTGAGTTTTTATTTATTTATTTATTTATTTCTGCCAGGTGGAGAAGCTGTCGTTGACAGGCTGATGGTTCGGCGGTTCTGATGGGTCCAGATGAACACACAGCAAGAGTCCAGTTCATTAACGTAGTTACAGTTCGGTTCACGTGTTTTAATAGTGTGTTCAGTTTAATTCTCAGTGTTTGTGTTGTAAACTTTGTGGTGCTGAATAAATAAAAAATAAACCTGGTGTCTTCATTTTCACAGCACGTTACGCACTGTTTAAAAAATGTAACGAGTCCAGATAGATACTGTAGTTCAGATAAATTTACATCTCCTACGTGACACGTGAAATGTCAGACTGTCCGCGCGTTCGGGCTGCGCGCATGTGGTTGACACAAAAGCTCCACGGGAGATGTTTACATTATCAGCGGGGGGTCAGCGAAAAACTTCCACCTTGAGAGCAGGGTCAGAAAAGTATCGGAGTCATCGAGGGGGGCCAGCAGCGTCGTGTAGGCGATAAGCAAAGTCGCAAAGAGAAAGTAGCGGTTACACTCAAAATACGTGCCGTGTAAACTGGCCCTAAATTGAACTCCATGTTCACAAACAGTTAATGATACCTGGACTATTGAGAATTAACTTTCTTGTCTTAATGATTACAGTTAATGATTAACAATATCAAAACAGCTGGACTGTAATTGAACACTGTGTGCTACGATCAATTTCAAACAGACAACTGTAAGCGCTCAACAAATCAGCAGCTTCCCTGAGCTGATTCAACTCGACTATGAGCGAAAACACTACCACAAAACAGCCATCACCACAGCAATTTAGCTCTATCAAAACACTAGCTCATATGATGCAGAGATGCTTGGCAGAGTTTTCTCACAAGTCAAACCAACCACCTGCCTCTTGGACCCAATTCCCTCATCACTTTTTCATTCATGTTATAAATTCTTTGAGAATGAAATTTTAAACATTGTAAATTGTTCTCTTCAGATGGGTGTCTTCCCCATTGCCTTTAAAAAGGCTGTGGTGAAGCCCCTTCTGAAGAAGAGTAATCTAGATCCTAGTGTTTTTAATAATTATAGACCTGTATCCAACTTACCATTTTTAAGTAAAATCTTAGAAAAGATTGTTTTTATTAAATTAAATATTTTTTTAAATGATGCCGGTATTTTAGAAAAGTATCAATCTGGTTTTAGGACGAAACACAGTACAGAAACAGCCCTATTAAAAATTGTGAATGATTTAAGGTGTAATCTGGATTCACACAAGCTCTCAGTCCTTGTTCTATTGGATCTGAGCGCAGCCTTTGATACAGTAGATCATCAAATTCTTTTAAATAGATTACAACACCTGGTCGGTCTTTCTGGTACTGTTCTTCTGTGGTTCAGCTCCTATCTCACAGATAGAACATTTATGGTAAGTATGGATACATGCTCCTCACAGATCCATGAAGCTAACTATGGTGTACCCCAAGGCTCTATTTTAGGCCCCCTACTTTTTAATTTGTACATGCTGCCGCTTGGTGGAGTCATCAGGAGCCATGGGATAAGTTTCCATAGTTATGCTGATGACACACAGCTATACATCTCATTATCTCATGATGACCCCCGGCCAATCACTGCACTTTTTAATTGCATTACAGACATAAAGTCCTGGATGGCACAGAACTTTCTCCAGCTAAACCAGGACAAAACAGAAGTTTTAATCATTGGACCTGAGGTTCAAAAAGAAAATACAATTCAGAGATTACAATCTCTGTCTTTACAACCTTCTAAAAAAGTAAGAAGCCTGGGAGTTATTTTTGACTCTGAGCTTACTTTTATTCCTCATATTAAACAAATAGTCAAAACAGGATTTTATCATCTAAAAAATATAGCCAGAGTCCGCCCTCTTCTTTCTCTGACCAATACTGAGACTTTGATGCATGCTTTTATTTCTAGTCGTTTAGGCCCTGTTTACACGGACACTGTGTGGGGGAAACGGATGTTTTGGGTATGTTAATTAGGTGAAAAGTTTTGCGTTGACACTGTCGAATTCTGTGGATACGACTCTCTCCCCCTCCACCCCCCGTCCTCATGATTTCACTGTAGTTACCATGCTGGGCCTTTAGATGGCGCTGTGATTTTTGGAACCTTCACTACTGCGCATGCGTGCAGCCTGAGGTAAACAGCAGCCGAGAGCCTGCCTCGTCTGTTTTCCTCTCTGGCTAAAATCAGCTAACTACAAGTTGTTGTCAACAAGTTAACAACAAGTTAAAGCTGGAATTTGGATAAGAGTCAACAGATTTGAGTCAGTGGGACCCGCTTCATCTAACAAGCTGCACATCAGACGCTGAGCCTGTGGACCAGAACCGCTGAGTGGACTGTGGACCAGAACCGGACTTTCCTCCGTGATAAACAGCTGACTGGTAAATCAACGTTCTTAATATGTTTGCTTGTGTTTACTTTGATCACACAACAACTGAGTTTTTATTTATTTATTTCTGCCAGGTGGAGAAGCTGTCGTTGACAGGCTGATGGTTCGGCGGTTCTGATGGGTCCAGATGAACACACAGCAAGAGTCCAGTTCATTAACGTAGTTACAGTTCGGTTCACGTGTTTTAATAGTGTGTTCAGTTTAATTCTCAGTGTTTGTGTTTAAACTTTGTGGTGCTGAATAAATAAATAAATAAAAAATAAACCTGGTGTCTTCATTTTCACAGCACGTTACGCACTGTTTAAAAAATGTAACGAGTCCAGATAGATACTGTAGTTCAGATAAATTTACATCTCCCACGCCAACATAAATACTGTTTATTATTGTTAAACTGTTATATTTTGCAGCGTGACACGTGAAATGTCAGACTGTCCGCGCGTGCGGGCTGCGCGCATGTGGTTGACACAAAAGCTCCACGGGAGATGTTTACATTATCAGCGGGGGGTCAGCGAAAAACTTCCACCTTGAGAGCAGGGTCAGGAAAGTATCGGAGTCATCGAGGGGGGCCAGCAGCGTCGTGTAGGCGATAAGCAAAGTCGCAAAGAGAAAGTAGCGGTTACACTCAAAATATGCGCCGTGTAAACTGGCCCTTAGACTACTGTAATTCACTGCTTTCTGGTCTCCCTAAGAAAAATTTGTCCAGCCTTCAGCTGTTACAAAACTCTGCTGCTCGTGTGCTAACCAAGACCAGAAGGCAGGCTCATATTACACCTGTTTTAAAATCATTGCATTGGCTCCCGGTGTGCCTCAGGATTGATTTTAAGATTCTTTTAGTGGTTTTTAAATGTCTCAATGGTCTCGCACCATCTTATCTTGCAGAGCTGCTATTGCCTTATGAACCCCAGCGAACATTAAGGTCCTCTGGTACTGGACTACTAACAGTTCCAAAAGTCAGAACTCGCACTTATGCTGTGATCACACCGAACAGCTTTTCAGCAGCAGGAGCGTCCAGTTTACATGTAAATTCAATGGGGGACGCGCTTCCAGCCATGTCTTGGCGTCGGGCGTCACGTTGCGTGCGTGTTGAGCGTGCTGGAAAGCATTTTCCATGCACGTGAACCGGCTTCAGCCTCCAAACCGCGCATTCAACATGCTGAAGATTTTGCGGTTCAAACTTTCAAACGCCGCTCAACTCTCCCTGATTGGTTGGTGTGTCAACCAATCAGGGAGAGTCGGGAGGAGAAGAGAGGGGGAGAGTCCCTATGTGACGCGGAAACGAGGGGGCGCGCGCACTATGTGACGTATTGTTTGTGGGACACAGAAAAGACCCGCGAGGTCGTGTACTATGGAAGAGAAACTCATTGTAGCTGTGTGTTCGCGACAAGTCCTTCACGACCAGTCAAGTCTGCTCCACAGAGACGGAAATAAAAAGCTCCTCGCCTGGCGGAGTGCGCAGGACTCTGTGCGCAGGACTCTGTATACCGGTAAGCTCCTCCCACACACCCCGCAGCAGTTTCGCGTTCTGGCTTTCTGGTCCAAGTAGGTCCCAAGTGCGTCCACTTGCGTGCGTGACGAGCTTTTTGGAGGTTGAAACGCTGTTCGGTGTGACCACACCATTACGGTGAGGCTTCTTTCCAGTACTATGGCCCTCGTCTGTGGAATAGTCTGCCGGAGAACCTGAGGGCTGCAGAGAATGTTGTTGTTTTTAAGAGCAGGCTCAAGACCCATCTTTTTAACTGCATTTCCTGGACTGGTTCATCTCTGTTCACTCTATACATTTTCCATACTACTGTATTTAATTTGATTGATTTTATTTATTTTGTGTGTGTCGTTTGCTTTAATTTTGTGAGTTTATTGTTTTATAATTCTGTACAGCACTTTGAGCTGCTTTTAGTATGAAGGGTGCTTTATAAATAAAATGGATTGAAAATGGATTGCTATGCGAGCCCCCATCAAATACTGCTTCTTCCAAAAGGTTAACAAACTAGCTCCTGTCTTGTTCAAGATCTCGGACGAGCATCCCATTAAAAATGTTACGACCGAAACACAGTCAAAACATATTAATGGACACTGAACACAGAAGAAGTTTTAACAGAAATTTTATTAACTAAAACTAAGGGTGACCAAGCTGGTGAGGTCCCTTCTGGCTTCTCCCACCAAGCCTGGAGCGTCTTCTCCTGGAACAGCGCCCTAAAAAAACTAAAGAAAATTAAAGTACAAAGAAAAGATGGATAGGTGAGTCTGGCCAAACTTAGGAAAACGCCACCCAGGCAAACCCAACCCGGTAGGGCCGTAGTGTTCTCCCCCAGGCGACGATCTATCTATAATTTATAAGGCCCTCACTTAACCAAAAGGAAAAATACGAAATAAATACGAAAACTAAGCTACCAAACCTCACCCATCAAAAGTACAAAGGAAATGACAAAAAGAGAAAAGCATTTAACAGTCCCTCACAGTGGACCACAGCAGTCCTCCTTCAGAACGCTGAACAGACACTGGCCTCAGTGTCACTCAATACATAGTTCCCAGACACGCCCCCAGTATTGCGCAAACCGGTTTTCGCACCACATCTGAAGGCAGAGAAGGCAAAGATGGCGAAGAGCAGAGCAAATTATACGGACAAAAACACGAGCTACCACAGCTTCACCAAGGAACAATAGCAAAATGGCAGTGGTCGGAGTTAAATGAGTTTGAGAAAGAAATCATGGCAGACGAATCAGACAACTTGTCACAAAGTAGTTACTCCGATATCATTAATTATTTAATTATTACAAGGAGCGAGCGCACACCGGCTTCACAGCGCAGAGCTTCACAGCTTTAAATCCAAAAAAGATGTGTAAACTGTCTCAATCAGATCTAACCAGCTAAAAAAAGGTTTAACTAAAATAACACACAGCCAACAAACAGTCCAAGCTGAACACAGACCAGAACCAGCACTTTTGAGTCTTACCGTGTTGGAAGTTAGCATGTTGTTAGCATCTGGAGCGTGGCTCGCGGGAGCTCAGGTCGGACGGCGTGGATCCGTCGCGGCCGCGGGGGCACGTCCCATGGGACCGACGCGTCGCCCGCACGACTTGGCTCCCGTCCTCCTTCTCCAACTGGGACGGTCTCCCCGCCGGTCCTGGTGGACCGTGAGGAGGCCATTGTCGCGTTAGCGAGATGCTAAGCTAACAGCATGCAAGACGGTTTGCTAAATAATGAAAAAAAAAAACAGCTCTAACACACAGACAGTTGTACTCTAACATTGTTCTGAAAATGATTTATGTAGAATATTTTGTTTACCGGCCAAAAGGACGACGTATTCTGAGCAGATCCTTCAGAGCAGGCTCAGAGAGAGGAGCTGCAGTCCAGCTTCTCCGATGAGATAAATCCTTCACGTTTACTTTTTTTTTGATTAACTGAAACCTGCGCGCTGCCCAAACGTCTACCCGACTGGAACACCCACTGACACAACACGAAGTAACCATTGCAATTAATTAGAAATTAACACACAAAAAAAAACGTGAAAAATGAACATCCATTAGACCGCGCTGTCTCCTGTTCTGACTTTCAAAATGAGGGTCCACCCGGAAGTAAGACGGATGTGACGTCACATGGGAACTATGTATTAAGCCTTTTAGGCTCAAACACAACCACACTCCTCCCAAGTCCAAAACTAAATCACTATTAGCACTTAAAGTGCTTTAACCTACACCAAACTCTGCTTTAGGCAGCCAGAGTCACTTTTAGAGCTCAAAGCAGCTCAACTATACTCCCCCTGGAGCACACACACTAACAGTCAGAGAGGGTGGAGATCTCCCTGTGTTAGTTTATCACACAACCCTAAAACTGTGTGTCAACACTCGGTTTAATTACCTTTAAAGTGTCTTCAACCAAGACTTGGTTCACAAGTCCAGCATCCACACTTGATCAGCAAGCCAGATCCTGCTCCATCAAGTCTCCACACTGCTCAAGGCACTGCCTGTGAGATATAAAGGCAGGAGCTGCAGGTGAACACCTGTGCTGCCCAATTAAGCCTGATTAAGGACTTGGCTGAGTTAAAAAAAGTAAGTTCTTCCTGAACCAGCAGGCTGTAGCAGACTACAGCAGCAAAAAAAACCAGAGGGAACAGTCAGCTGATAGACTGTTGTTTTTAAACACATTAAAAACTCTGGGGTACATAACAGTTCTTCCTTAGTATTTGTTGGCCTTTAAAGAGAGAGTCCACCGGAGGATACTCTCTTCATTGTGAAAACTTCATTGTGAGAAGTTGTTTTTACTTTCGGTGCTTAAAGTCCCACCTGAACTTGTAAATAAATATTTTCAGTTTTCTGCTCCATGTTCTTGGAACTAGTTGCAGAAATACATGAATCTAAAGGAGCTGTTGTCACTAAATGTTTTTAAGGCTGTTCTTACCAGTGGTGTAGTCTGTGATACGTGAGTATACGGAGTATACCCACTTGAAAAGCTTGGGAATTTCAGTATACCCACTTAAAAGTGCCCAGTGACACAAGCCCATGTGGATTTGTCATTGTCATCACATCTGGAACATTTTATACACACACTGAGTTAGTTCAACTGGTTTTTTGTATAATTAATGCTTCTGTACAGGTCCTTCTAAAAAAAATTGCATATTGTAGAAAAGGGCATTATTTTCCATAATGTAATGATAAAAATCAAACTTTCATATATTTTAGATTCATTGCACACCAACTGAAATATTTCAGGTTTTTTGTTTTAATACTGTACTGATGATTTTGGCATACAGCTCATGAAAACCCAAAATTCATGTCTCAAAAAATTAGCATATCATGAAAAGGTTCTCTAAACGAGCTATTAACCTAATCATCTGTCAACGAATTAACTCTAAACACCTGCAAAACATTCCTGAGGCTTTTAAAAACTCCCAGCCTGGTTCAGTACTCAAAACCGCAATCATGGGTAAGACTGCCAACCTGACTACCATCATTGAGACCCTCAAGCAAGAGAGTAAGACACAGAAAGAAATTTCTGAACAAATAGGCTGTTCCCAGAGTGCTGTATCAAGGCACCTCAGTGGGAAGTCTGTGGGAAGGGAAAAGTGTGGCAGAAAACGCTGCACAACGAGAAGAGGTGACTGGACCCTGAGGAAGATTGTGGAGAAGGGCCGATTCCAGAGCCACCGTGCACAGGCGTGTGCAGGAAATGGGCTACAGGTGCCGCATTCCCCAGGTCAAGCCACTTTTGAACCAGAAACAGCGGCAGAAGCGCCTGACCTGGGCTACAGAGAAGCAGCACTGGACTGTTGCTCAGTGGTCCAAAGTACTTTTTTCGGATGAAAGCAAAGTTTGCATGTCATTCGGAAATCAAGGTGCCAGAGTCTGGAGGAAGACTGGGGAGAAGGAAATGCCAAAATGCCAGAAGTCCAGTGTCAAGTACCCACAGTCAGTGATGGTCTGGGGTGCCATGTCAGCTGCTGGTGTTGGTCCACTGTGTTTTATCAAGGGCAGGGTCAATGCAGCTAGCTATCAGGAGATTTTGGAGCACTTCATGCTTCCATCTGCTGAAAAGCTTTATGGAGATGAAGATTTCATTTTTCAGCACGACCTGGCACCTGCTCACAGTGCCAAAACCACTGGTAAATGGTTTACTGACCATGGTATTACTGTGCTCAATTGGCCTGCCAACTCTCCTGACCTGAACCCCATAGAGAATCTGTGGGATATTGTGAAGAGAAAGTTGAGAGACGCAACACCCAACACTCTGGATGAGCTTAAGGCCGCTATCGAAGCATCCTGGGCCTCCATAACACCTCAGCAGTACCACAGGCTGATTGCCTCCATGCCACGCTGCATTGAAGCAGTCATTTCTGCAAAAGGATTCCCGACCAAGTAGTGCTGGGCGATATGACAATATATATCGTGGGGACGATAGAAACGTGTCTAATGTGCTACTTTCCTTCTATCGTCTCTGTCGTGATAAAGCTGCACAGGCAGCCCAAGAAGAAGAACTTTTACCAGAAAGAGGGGGAAGCTCACCTTGTTTGTATCAAAAAAGGCGTTCAATACAGGATCAACTGGACTTTATTTGTTGCAGAAAACCTTGTTAGCTTCCATTATTTCGCTCCGCTGAAACTCTGAGACAAAATGGGTCCAGAGGACACGAACCCAGAGTCCAACAGAGTCCGAACTCGGGTCCAATTAACAAATACAAAACGGACCAGAGACACAACGGAACCGGAATCAAACGTAACGTTTTCTCTTTTCTGTGCCTTGTTTACTCCAGCTTCCAGAGCGGATTTCTTCTTCGTGGGTTTTATTAGTGGCCGTTGTTTTACCGCCACCTGCAGGAAAAATTTGGACCAAAGTAGAAACTCCTTTTCTAATTCTTGGGGGGTAACGTTGCGTCAAAAACAATGTATGCTGTTTTGGTGAACACAGCACAAAGTAGAACAATTTAATTCAGCCTTAGCACTAAAATAAGACATATCTATGGGTTGCAATAAAAAATACATATATTTTCAAGTCTGCATTTAGTTCTCTGTCATTATTTTTATCAACTGCAAACACACTTTCTGTTAGACTTTGCTGCGTGAAAAGTGCTTTGTCAATAAAGTTTGATGTTGTGAAAAGGCTGAAACTAAATTATTTGAACAGATCAAAGTGTATTGCTTTTCTCTGTTGTCCTCGCTGAAACTCCTTTTCTACTTTGGTCCAAGTTTTTCCTGTACACACACACACACATCGCGTTGTATATATCGTGATATATATCGTTATCGTGATATAAAAAAGTCCATATCGTGATATATGATTTTTTTCCATATCGCCCAGCACTACGACCAAGTATTGAGTCTGTAACTGAACATAATTATTTGAAGGTTGACTTTTTTTGTATTAAAAACACTTTTTGTTTATTGGTCGGATGAAATATACTAATTTTTTGAGATTAGTTGGTGTGTAATGAATCTAAAATATATGGAAGTTTCATTTTTATCATTACATTATGGAATATACTGATCTTTATCACAATATGCAAATTTTTTGAGTACCTGTACTTACTACTTGATACTTGAACATGTTTTGCTTTTATACTGTTTTATATATTCTACAACATGTTTTCAATACAGAGCCAACTGTTATACAAAGCTTTGTGTGCATTTATTCAAATATAAGCATCAGATAAATTTTGAAATGTTAAATATGCTTAAATCAAAATAAATTAACAATTACATTGTACTAACTGGTGTACTTTGGTTTCTAAGCACAGTATACCTACTACAAAAATATAAATTACACCACTGGTTCTTACTGATTTGGAGAAGGGATCATTTGTAGATGTTTTAACTGAGGAATCTTTGAATTTATTTGTTTGAGTTAACTTTTTCAGTTTTTGCTGTGAATGTTCTGTAACCTCTGTATGCTCCTGTCAGTCTTGGCCAGGATTCTCTTGTAAAACATTTGTTTTAATCTCAATGGGATTTTCCTGGTGAAATAAAGGTTAAATAAAAATAAATGTAGTAAAGACAAGCTACCAGGGGACAGGGCACTAAAGGTAGAAAAAGTTTGTCCTGAGTTGCTGAGGGTCTGGATGTTGTGGGGCTGCTGTGGTTGACGCATCTCTTCATTGTTGTATGGAGGACTAAGACAACACCTGTGGAGTGGCAGACCAGGGTTGTGGTTCCCATTTTTACACAGGCGGACTGTAGAGTGTATTCAAACTATTGTGGGATCACACTTTGTAGGAGCTGCACTGCTGCAGGAGTATGGGGTGCCAGGGTTGCTGTTACAGGCTGTCTAATCCTTGTAGATTATTGTCCTTGGGGTTGTGCATCTTCTCTGACCTGGGAACATCTCGGTGTCCCCCAGAAGGAGCTGAAGAGTGTCGCTGGGGGAAGGGAGGTCTGGGTTTCTCTTCTGTACCTGTTACCCAGCGGGTTCGGATGTTGTCAGTCCATACAATGGGCGTCATTAGCTGTTATCATCCCCATATATAGCGGCAAAGCTGTCCAATCTACCTCCTAGCATGTTTAAAAGAACGTTATCAGCGTTATTATCGCTGTGAGTAGGCAGCGTGTTTCCGTAAACCCGGAAGTGTTGTGTTTTTGTTTTTTTCAGCTTATGTAACAGTTTTCCTAAACCTGACCCAGAGGACCAACCTTAAACCTAACCCCCTTACCCTTGTGCCTAAACCTAACCAATCAGAATCAGAATATCTTTATTGACATTGCCATTGCACCAGGGCACAATACGTGATTGAATTACGCACATCCGTCTTAAGATGGGATGAGTGCACGAAGCCGCAGCCGTTGTACGGCGCCGCCATAATCTTAGATATGGAAAAAAAGGGAAGATAACATGAGGATAAGTTTAAGGTATTAAAGAAAAGATCTTTCACATCTTGCTTGTTTAGACACCATATGAGAAATTTAAAAAAAACTCCACCAGAAAGCATATTTAGGACAAATTACATATGCATTTTGAGGTCGAGGCAGTGAGATTCTGTCCATGAGCCATTTTCAAATAGCAAACAGTTCTGTAGATGTTTCCAGCCGGCATCTCCGATAACGCTCACAGAAAGTTCTCCGGGGAGGGGGTGGGTAGTGATAGTTGGGTGCAGTTTGTGTCCTCAGTAACACGACTCAGGAGAAATTTGATATCCAACCTTTCCAAGGCTGTTTGGGAAGTCAGATAGACATAACATAAATATTTTTCACTTCAGGCACACAGTGTAATTTCTGTAGCCTTGAGTCCTGCTGGACGATCTGATCCAATATGATCCAAATGTGGGAACTTTTCACTGATCCAAGCTATGACTCATCCACCAGATGACCACTACAGCATCCACGAGTCCCAAGCCCTGCGGGTGGTCTGCAATCCTTAGAGATAGCGTCCACCTTTCAGTTTAGCTTGTAAATCCGCTGATTTATGGAGGTCACGGCACGGATCAGACTCTCACTTTGACTCGGGAGCTTCGACATGGCATTAATTGCCGCTGAAGTACTCCTCATTTTCCGATAGATCAGTGCTCCACAAACGCCAAAGAGCAAAGCGCCTATCATCATAAATCTAATTATGTACAAGTCTTCCAATTATGTACAAATCTTCCACGTCTTCCACAGAGAGCACTGAAAGACTCATCACTTTCCACTCGCCCCAGGAATCCATGACGTATCCTCCAGGGTGCGTCTGCGAAGGGCCTAACCAAGACCCTAAACCTAACCCAAGATCCTTTAGTCTAAACCTAACCACGTAGCTAAAGACGGAGCCTGCTGTCATCACTTGTAACTTTGACAACGTACCTTTTAAACATCCTAGGAGGTACAGGAGGGGCAATCTGACCGCTACGTATGGAGATGATAACTGATGATGGCTATTTAATGGTTGATAACATCCGAAGCGGGTGTGTTGCCTCTGTAACATGACTACAGATGAGCAGTTGGAGATGGAGTAAAATCAGGGTCTTAAAAATAAGATACATTTTTTCCAGATTTGATATAGGTTTATGAAACGGAGTTGTGATTTTTTTCAGTAGTTTTAACAACTGTCTTGTGTTTTCTCTGGGCTGTTCTTTGTCCTTGTTTCAGATGGTTATATTTCAGTGATGAATGTGGAGCTGAATATAAAGAAGATGATAGAACTTGGCAAAAAGGCTCAAGCAGCCTGCCGAGAAGGCAACAAGGAGGCAGACACCATCAGTATTGGGAGCAGGTATTGAATGACTTTATTCAAACAAAGTTTGTACCTAATCTGTTCTGCTCATAATAATCCCTCGCCCCCCTTCTTCCAGATCCTCAACCCATCCCGTTCTAACAAGCAGCTGTAAGTGTTCATCATGTGTTAACGTTTCTGTCTGTCTTTATCTGAAAACATTGAATTAACTGGTCTGAAGAACCGAAAAAGCCCGGTCCCAGAACCACATACAGTGGTAACAAAGTTCATGCTCAATCATCCAGGTACCAAATCCAATAATTCTTAGAGGAGTACCAGTAAACTGTTTCCTCACCAAGCAGTAAACTCCTTAAGTGGACCAACCAGTAGTGCTTGAAAATTTGTGAAGCCTTCAGAATTTTCTGTTTCTGCATAAATATGACCTAAAACGTGATCTGATTTTCACACAAGTCCTAAAAGTAGATGGAGAACCCAGTTAAACAAATGAGACAAAAATATTATGCTTGGTAATTTATTGAGGAAAAGTATCCAATACAGTATTACATATTTGAGTGGCAAAATTATCGTCCCACCCTGGAATCGGGAAAACGGACGTTAAATGAAGATAGATGGATTGATAGTGGCAAAATTATGTGAACCTCTAAGATTAGCAGTTTATTTGAAGGTTAAATTAGAATCAGGTGTTTTCGATCAATGGGATGATGATCAGGTGTGAGTGGGCACCCTGTTTGATTTAAAGAACAGGGTTCTATCAAAGTCTGCTCTTCGCAAAAAAGATTTGTGGAAGTGTACCATGGCACGAACAAAGGAGAAAAGGTTTGGACTCCATCAATCCACAGTTAGACAGACCATGCGCGTAGCCGGGGGGGGTTCGAACAAACCGCCCACTTTGCCTATGAAGTCCCACCTACAACTCCCGGGAGATATAGAACTGTGAGGTGAAGACGAAGTTCACTCTGTCCTGGCTTGGAAGGAAACACGGTGGATTCAAACGGTAAAATTACATGCAACACAAGTTCTATGTTAAGAGAGGTGGAAAGAGAAGGTATGGAGACGCCGCTAATGTCAAACCGGTTAACACCATAGACTTAATATGCCTGTGGTTAACACAAACTCATTTTTTTCAATAAAAGACGAACATAAAATAAGTTGAAATATTGCCCACTTCGACGATTCGAGTTCAACCAAGTGAGGATCGAAACCGAGTCGAGAGAAAGTTTGGAGTGGCAACCAGACGCGCTTCCAGTGAACCACCGAGGCGTGTTGCTCTTTCTCCACTCACAGCCACAACCACCTATTTGGTAACACAGATTTACCTCACACAGCAGTGTTTTAACTAGCTAGCTAATTAGCTTGTTTACACGTTTGAAGTAACGTGTACCACCGCCAATGAACCAATCAGAGTAGTCCTACAGGTCCACTTTTTCTTCAAACGAACCGCCCCTCATAAAATCCTGGCTACGCCCATGCAGACTATGTCCAAATGAAGGAAATTCAAGAACATTGTTACCCTCCCCAAGAGTGGTGGACCAATAAACATCACTCCAAGAGCAAGGCGTGGAAAAGTCGACGAGGTCCCAAAGGACCCCAGGGTAACTTCTAACAACTGAAGGCCTCTCTCACATTGACTAATTTTGATGTTCATGAGTCCATCAGGAGAACACCAGATACTAAAAGCAAAATTTCAGATATTTTTACCACTCACAAATTTGTAATACTGTATTGGAAAATTTTCCTCAAATAAATGACCAAGTATAATATTTTTCTCGTTTGTTTAACTGGGTTCTCTTTATCTACTTTTAGGAGTTGTGTGAAAATCTGATGATGTTTAAAGTCCAGGTGTCTTTGTCATTTGCACCACATGTGGTGGAATGAAATTGTGTGCACAGGGTCCCAGTTACATCCAACAAAAGTATAAAAAAAGAAACCGTAGGATCTAAGATATGAACCATACGCTAAACTAAGAATACACTAAGCACAAATGGTACAAAAACAATGCGCCAAACAAGTCCTCGACCATCTCTTCACATTGATGTGACGGTTCTTCCTGCACCAGCTCTCCAGGTGTTCCACCTCCTGCATGTAGCTGGATTCATCGTTGTTTGTGATGCATCCCACCACCGCTGCATCGTCTTCAGACTTTACAGTATGACAGCCTAGATGGGTAGGTGCACAGTCATATGTGAGCAGAGTGAGCAGGAAGGGGCTCAACATGCTGCCCTGGGGGGAGCCAGTGCTGAGGGTTATGGTGGAGGAGAATTTGTGGATCCTCACTGACTGCAGTCTGTTGGTTAAGAAGTGATGTGGGTCATGACCAGTCTTTCAAAGCATCTTGCGACTATCGGGGTGAAGGCTACCAGACTGTAGTCATTCAGGCCAGACACTAGAGCTCCTTGGAACTGGGATGATGGTGACAGCCTTCAGGCAGGTGGGAACTGTTGCCAGGGTGAGGGAGGAGTTAAATGTTGTCTAGTACCTCGCAGAGAAGCTAACCTGGGATATTGTCTGGGCCAGTTGCTTTGTGAGGATTAATCCGAGTCTGATTCAGTCAGAGAATCTTGTCATTCGCATCAGATGTGGTACATGAGATCAAACGAGATTATGTACACAGGGTCCCAGTTACATCCAACAATAAATAATAATAATAATCCTCTTTAAGGTACTCCTTACTTCATGCTGAGGAACTCTTCTTCCAGTGATGAGGTGAGTCTGGTGCTGGGTGGTCTGTTCAGGTCCCGGAGCGTGCATAGAACATGTTGAGAGCATCAGGCAGTTTTGGGTCCCTAGGGCATTGTGCACCTCTGCCTTTATAATCTGTTCTACACTTAACACCCTTCCACTTGCTCCATGGGTCTTGTGGATCCTCTGTGCACCTGCTGCTTTGGCCCTTTTTAATACCTGCATCCAGCTTTAACCTTGTCCTCCTCAGTTCCTGTAAGTTGCCAGACCTGAAGGCAGTGTCCCTGGCTTCCAGCAGTGTGTGTACCTCTGCATTCATCCAGGGTTTTTGGTTATGGTAATGGTAAATGGAGCTTATTTATATAGCGCTTTCCAGCCCCCTGTGAGGAGCCCCAAAGCGCTTAACAATACCAACCATCCACCCATTCATTCAGACCTTCATACACCGGTAGTGGTAGCCTGCCTTGCAAGGCGCCATCCAGACCTACCGGTAGCAACTCGGGGTTAAGTGTCTTGCCCAGGGACACAACGACACATGGTGGGCGGACGCGGGATTCGAACCTCCAACCTTCCGATCGGGGGTCGACTGCCATTACCACTGTGCCACGGTCGCCCGGTTAGGATAGCTCTTCACATTCCTGAAGGTGGTGACATTATCATTCAGCACACTTGCTAATGTAACACAGGACTGAGGATGTGTATTCCTCCAGGTCTAGCACCCCCTCCTTTACAGCAGCCTCCCTGAAGTTCTGCCAGTCTGTGCGTGCAAAACAGTCTTTCAGTATAGTCGCTCTTCCTTGCCCATCCCTTTAATTTCCTTTGAGTTGGTCTGGAGCATCTCAGCGGGGGGAGGTAAGCAGGAGCCAGAAAGATTGATATGTGATCATAGAGTCCAAGGTGGGGGCGGGATATGACTACAGGTAGTCCCCGATTTACGAGCGCTCTGATCTGCGAGGTTCCAGACTTACGAGCTGCGAATTTTTGGAAAAAACGAAAAAAATACTGAGTTTTCATGTGTTTTTTCACCACAGTTAGTTAGCTAAGCATATGGACACACGTTTCCGATCATTTTTATGCACTCATAAGCAGTTTTTGGATGAAAATAGAGTGTTTGTAGTCGCGCTAGCGAAAACCGTTCCAATTTACGAGCGAAATTCCGGATTTACGAGAGAAATGGCGGCCGTTCCGAAATACGAGATTTCCGGTTTACGAGCGCCTCGTTGTAACGGATCTCGCTCGTAAATCGGGGACTACCTGTATATGCATCTTTCACATTGGTGAAAACAAGATCTAGTGTGTTGCTTCCTCGTGGTTGTATGGTCACATGCTGATAAAAACTTGGCAGTGTCTCGGTCAGATTTATGAGGTTAAATTATCCAGCCACCATGTAAAAATCCTCCAGGTGTTTGTTTTGAAGTGAGCTGATGTTTAACACAGCGCCTTGTCTTTCATGAGCGCTGACGTCTGTAAAAGCTGCAGTCTGCCGAGTTTAGTTTTAAGATTGTTGTTGATTGCTGCTGTATTCATTGTTAAATCCTCTCATCCTCATCAGTTCGGTTTGGCTATAATTCACATGCTTAAGGCGTGCAGAGTCGGGTTCGGAGTCTGTTTAAAACTCCTGAAAACTGGGATCTCACTGTGAGCCGGTGAAGCTGTGGCTGCCTTGAGTGCGGCCATCTTGGCTAAAAGGTCATATTTATGCAGAAATACAGAAAATTATAAAGGCTTCACAAACTTTCAAGCACCACTGTACATCCTTTGACCAGTGCAAAGGAAGCGGGGAGCTTTAGCTGCCAAATTTGCATCATCAGCTGTTCACATCTAGTTTTTGTCTTCAGTCACAGATGACAGTGAAGAGTGGGCCTGTGAGGACACTCTCTCACCTTTCATTGAAAGCCAGTAAGACGTTAAGCTTCTCCTTCACAAGCGTAATATCTAGAGCAGAAGGTTTTTGAAAGAAAAAATCAGGACATGTAGTTTTCTTCTTCTGTGGTTTTTTTGTAGCGTTCTTCAGCAGTCTGCCTCGGAGCCTGACATGTGTGAGTACATCTCATGTTTGGTTCTTTGAACTGAGTGAAGAGGACAAAATAAATAAATAATTAAATGCCACCAACTCCCCTTTACTCCCTCTTTTGAAAGGAAAACTGCCTCTGCCTGTGTTAATATGGTTGTGTGGACATATAGAAGGCATTTTTTTTTTTCAGTTCTTGTTCAGTCCTATCTTGGATAAGTTAAGCTCATTAGTCTCTCCTCATCTTCTTCATGTGTTCACTTGACAGCATGTGTATATGGGGAGGCCCAGCAAACTGTGGGTGACACCAACCTGGAAGACCTGCACACACAGTAAGTCTCTCTGTCATGCAAACCATTTCTAAAGCTCAGTTAGTAGCTGTGCTTTATAACCAGGTAGTCAGGAGGTTCAATCTGTGTTATAATACAAACCGGATTCCAAAAAAATTAAGACACTAAACAAATTGTGAATAAAAACTAAATGCAATGATGTGGAGATGGCAAATGTCAATATTTTATTCGTAATAGAACATAGATGACAGATCAAAAGTTTAATCTGAGTAAATGTAACATTTTAAAGGAAAAATATGTTGATTCAAAATTTCACAGTGTCAACAAATCCCAAAAAAGTTGGGACAAGTAGCAATAAGTGGCTGGAAAAAGGAAATTGAGCATATAACGAACAGCTGGAAGACCAATTAACACTAATTAGGTCAATTGACAACATGATTGGGTATAAAAAGAGCTTCTCAGAGTGTCAGTGTCTCTCAGAAGCCAAGATGGTAAGAGGATCACCAATTCCACCATTGTTTTTTTTTTATATATATATTGAGTTTTCAGTATACAATGTACATAAATCATACTATACATATTTAACAAATTACTGTATAAGTAAGAAAGAAAGAGAAACGAAAAGAAAAGAAAATGACAAAATAAAAACATACAAAAACTAAAAATAAATAGAATTAATTAAAAACAAGTCAGGGTAAATAGCTAAATAACTGGTTACACTGCACTGGTTACCATTTACACTTTAAAATAGTACTACCTATCTATAAAGGCACAGGTGGCAAATTAAGAGGCTGTGTGGACATTAGGATCAGTCTCAGACTGGGAAAGGTGGTCCAAGAACGGCTGCCAGATATTACAAAACTTAGTAGTGGCACCCACAACATCGTACCGTAGTTTCTCCAAATGAAGAATCTCAATAAAATCACTTAACCACATTTTAAACTGAGGAGCCTTGTCAGTTTTCCACAGTCTCAATATGACTTTCTTAGCCGTTACCATTCCATACATCACAGTCGTTTGCACAGAAATACTGCGGTTCCTAAGTGAGGGAGAATATCCAAACAATGCAATTTGAGGATCTGGCAACATCGTACTCTTATACACTTTAGAGAAGAAGTTGAAAATGTCGCACCAATATTGAGACAGTCTGGGGCAAAACCAAAACATGTGTGACAGTGAGCCATCAGCGGACTTACATTTATCACATTTTGGAGATATTGAGGGGAATATTCTGTGCAATTTCATTTTAGAATAGTGGAGTCTATGAAACACCTTGAACTGAATTAACTGGTGCCTTACATTGATAGAACATGACCGAATCCTTCCAAGACCCTCCTCCCAGACCTCACTCCCAATCTGCAGACCCAGCTCCTCCTCCCATGCAGCTCTCAAGAAGTTTGTGGCAAAATTAATTTGTTCTGCAAAGGTATTGACAAAGCTTGAAATTATTTTTTTGGATTCTGGAGAGCCCAACAGTATTTTACATATCTGATTTTCTTCCGGTAGAGATACAAAATTCGGAATGTTAATGCGAACATAATTTCTAATTTGCAAATATCTGAAAAAATCTTCATCCGGAAGAGAAAAACAGTCCTTCAACATTGCAAATGAAGCAAACTTTTTGTTAATATACAAACTTTTAAGTGTGATTATGCCTTTTAGTCTCCAATTTTTAAATGATGTGTCTGATAATGATGGGGGAAAAGCATGGTTACGGTATATTGGGGCGTGAACTGAGGTCTCAGGTAGGCTACAACATACCTTAATTTGTTTCCATATTTTTAGACAGTTTAAAACAATCCAATTATTTATTCCTCTATTTATAGGAGATATCGGTGCTGAGAAAAGGAGTGCTGGAAGAGAACTGTTTATGACACTACTTCTTTCAATAGCCACCCAGGGGGGAGAATTTGTAGACAGTTCTTGAGCATCACCTTCCTGCCAGTACACCAAGGCTCTTGCATTCGCTGCCCAATAATAGTGCTGCAAGCAGGGTAGTCCTAACCCCCCCATCTCTCTTGATTTATGTAGGTGAGTTTTTGATATTCTATGGGCTTTAAAGCCCCAGACAAAAGGCAAAATTATTGAGTCCAAGGATTTAAAAAAAGCCTTTGTTAAAAAAATAGGCAGGCCTTGAAAAAGATATAGAAATTTAGGCAAGGACACCATTTTAATGGCATTTATGCGACCCATCATAGAGAGTGGGAGTGTTCTCCATTTATCAACGTCTTTCTTAAGATTATCCACTTTTTCTAAAAAGTTCAATTTAAAAATTTGTTTGGGGTCTCTAGGCAAAATAACTCCAAGATATTTCAGTTTGTCAGTTATTTTAAATAAAAGGTTATCTAGGAATTCAGAGGTAAGGCTTGTACCTAATGACATGAATTCACTCTTCTGCCAATTAATAGTATAGCCTGAGATCTCACCAAAAGACTGAATAAGGTCTAAGAGAATTGGCACTGACTGCTCCGGATGTGATACAAAAATAACTACGTCGTCAGCATACAATGAGAGATGATGGTCAATGTTCCCCAAATGAATTGGTTTGATTAGTGGGTGTTTTCTAATACTCATGGCGAGAGGCTCCATAGCAACCACAAAAAGCAGAGGACTAAGAGGGCAACCCTGGCGAGTTCCTCGGTGTAGGAGAAAAGGCTCTGACTTGTCCTGATTTGTGAGAACAGAGGCAGATGGTTGAGCATACATTGTTTTAATCCAAGACACAAATTTACTGCCAAACCCAAATTCCTCAAGTACAGTCAGGATATAAGGCCACTCCAATTGGTCAAATGCCTTTTCAGCATCCAGGCAGAGAACAGCTCCTTTAAACTTAGTGTCATATTTATGGTACATAATATTCATTAACCGTCTAATATTAAAAAATGAAAACCTTTTAGGGACAAAGCCCGTTTGGTCAGGGTGAACAATAGAAGATATATGTTTATTTAATCTATTAGCTAATACCTTGGCGAATATTTTAATATCAGAATTCAATAATGAGATAGGACGATACGATGAAAGCTCTGTCTCCTCCCTGCCTTCTTTATGTAGTAGTGTTATATTAGCTTCATACATAGTAGGGGGAAATTTCCCTGAATCAAGAGAATGAACGAACATCCTCTGGAGGAGGGGAGCAATCTTCTGGGCATATGCTTTGTAAAACTCTGTTCCAAAACCATCTGGTCCTGGGGCTTTGGCATTGGGAAATGATTTTATTACATCAAGGATCTCTTCCACAGTGATGTCTGCGTTGAGAGTTTCTTGTGCAGCTTCACTCATCTTCGGGAGATTTAAATCTTTGAGCCAGTTTGAAATATTCCCTTTTGCTTTAGACATGTATAGTTGCTCATAATATTCTTTAAAGGAATCATTTATGTTTCTTGGTTCAATTATGATCTTTCCTGCCTTAGACTTAATTTTATGTATTGCCCTATTGGCCTGTAAACCCCGCAGCTGACGAGCCAATAATTTTTGGGGCTTATCACTCAACTCAAAGTGCCTCTGCTTGACTTTAAACAATTGATCAAGCACCTGCCTGGACAAAATATTGTTGTATTCATATTTTAATACAAGAATGTTTTGTAAGGTTAAGGGGTTGGAAGAGGTTCTGTAGTTATGTTCTAAGCGTTCTAATTCAGACTCGATTTCTGAGAGGCGTTTCCGCCTTTTGTTTTTCAGGGACTTTTCAAAAGAAATAATATGGCCTCTGATCACAACTTTAAAAGTTTCCCATAAAGTAGAATCTGTAACATCTTTTGTGTCGTTAGTGTCTATAAATTCAGAAATTTTGTTATCTATAAATTTACAGAATGTCTCCTCCGAAAGCAAGGATTGGTGAAAGCGCCAGAAATATTCTTGTTTTTTATGGGTAAGGTCAAGAGTCACTGAAACTGGAGAGTGGTCTGAGATTAAAAGCGTATGATATTTGGAAGATATTACATTAGATATTAATTTAGAATCAAGTAAAAAATAATCTATTCTTGAATAGGATTTATGCATATTTGAAAAAAAAGAATAATCCCTCTCCACCGGATGTTGCAATCTCCAAATATCAACCAGATTTGTTGAGGTCATGAGGGTGTTCAAAACCGCAGAGGAGGCGGAGGGTGGCTGTTTTGTTCGGGCTGATCTGTCCAAAAAGGTATCAGGCACACAGTTGAAGTCCCCGCCCAAAATTAAATGTGTATTAGCTAGGTCAGGAACTAAATTAAATACTTTTCTAAAAAAACCTGGGTCATCATAATTAGGACCATATACATTAAGAAACGTGACATGAGAGGAATATAAATAGCCTGTTACCAATATAAATCTACCATTTGGGTCAGTCACAGTAGAGATGTGTTTAAATGGAATTGTTCTACGAATCAGAATTGCTACTCCTCGAGCCTTACCCGAAAAGGTGGACTGAAAAATATGATTTGTCCAACTGCATCTCAGTAACCCCTCCCTACCTGGTCTTATGTGTGTTTCTTGAAGGTATATAATGTCCGCTGATAAGCTCTTTAAGTGGGAAAATACTTTAGCTCTTTTTAGGACACTCCCCAGACCCTTAACATTCCAACTGGTAAAAGTTATGCCACCGCCTTTTAATGAGGTGTTATGAGACACAAGACTTTTCTAACAGAATGGCTTCAGTGCACTCATATGTTAGCCTGACAGTATATTGAAACACATTAAAATAAATTTTAAACAAAAACCAACAAAAAGTTACCCCCCACCCCCCATCCCACTTTCCCAAATAAAGCGAGAATAAAAGCCCCACATAACCAGATAGAGGAAGCCGGGCCGTATGGGCCATGTAAATACTGAACCAACTAAAAAGGCTCCTTAACCACTCAAATTTAACAAACTTAAATTATCATACAAACATCAGCTGTTATAAAAAAATTATAATAATTCCGGTCCCCAAAAAACACCTACCACATTGTTTTTAACTTCCAACTGTTCAGTTACTCTGTAAAGTTTCTGCAAAGACCTCTGCATCCTGCGGGGAGGAGAACGTTTTATCTGTAGAGCCGATGGAGACACGCAGGCGCGCGGGGTACAGGACACCGCACCTCGCTCCCGCATCCTGCAGCCTCTTCTTCACGCTGTCAAATGCCTGCCGCTGCTTCATCACCTCCGCCGGGTAATCGGGGAAGATATAGATCGGCTTATCCTTGTGACGGAGGGGGAACTGCTGACGGGCCAGTCGTAGAATCATCTCCTTCACATGGAAGTAGTGAATTCGTACCAGGATTGCTCGCGGCCGCGCGGCGTCTCCAGGCAGCCTGCTTCCCAGCCGGTGCGCCCAGTCGACCTCCAGCTGCGTGTGAAAATGATCCGCTCCCAGCAGTTCCGGAATAAACTT
>JBBPBX010004496.1:0-20655 GCA_038048925.1 Garcialebias charrua | reverse complement strand
TGAAAAAGCTGATACAATAAGACTCTGCCCCTTGGTTTCAGTTTCCATCCAGCCATAAAGAAAAAAATTTTGTTATGTTGTGGATTCTGTATAATACTGTGCTGCAGCAAGACGTTAAACATGAGCTGTATGCATATATATTTATATTAAACAAACTTGAAATGTTCTATATTTTAATATTATTACATGTGGCTTTATCCCAAAGTAAATACAACTTAAATAAATGTAAATTGTTTTCTATTTCAATTTTTTTTTTTTTATCACATGCAATATTCTAAACGCTGTTTCTAAACTCAAATTGTTCTTAAAGAGCACAGAACATCATGATCCCAGCTCTCTGCCTTCGGCTGCACTCTCGGCCACGCCCACTTCTCCGCAACTGATCAGCTGATCTCCGTGCAGAGCAGTGATCAGCTGATTAGCTGCAGGATGAAGCTTCTCCCATTGCTGTGGGCTGCAGACATGTACTAAATCTAAATCTGTTTGAAGAGTTTCAATCAGGTAGCTCACCACAGCACTGACCATGGGCGGAGTGGCCATCGGGAGATTCGGGAGTTTTCCCGATGGGCCGCGTCATGAATGGGCCGATAGGCGCACGGGGAAAATGATGACGGTTGAATGAATCTGCTCAAAATCGACTTGTCCCTGACTTTAGGCTGCAGGCTGCAGCTCTTAAAGGGAGGGAGCGCTGATCACTTTAAGAGACTGCAGCCTGCAGCCTCTTAAAGCGCTGATCCCTTTAAGAGACTGCGCCGCACTGGGCTGGCAGCTTGGGAGCTACCATTTGATAAAAAACACCCCTGAAAATTCACCGTTGGTTGAGTCCAACCCAGCAGCGAAGCACGTATTTTCCAAAACATCAGCTGATGGAGCAGCGCGGAGTCCAAACTGCTAATTAGCAATAAAAATGGATAGGAAGGGGCCGTGGAGCTGAAAAAGTCAGGTTGAAGAAAAGAAAGGCGGAGGAAGCTGCCAAATGTGCAAAGCTTACAGACATTTTTTCAAAGAGACAGAAGAAGCAACAGGTAATATAAATTAAAAACTAGCATAATAAATTAAGCTAATGTCACAACGTTGTACTATGTCACTAAACATGCATGAAAGTCAAGTGGGACCTAAACTGACAGCCTGAGCCTAATTAGAAATAAAAGCAGAAATATATAAATTGACCAATAAATAAATAAACGTCAAAGGACAATTTAAATTAAAAGAGAACTTTATCTCATACCCTGATGCATGCTCAATAATCCAGGTAGAAAAATCTAAAAAAGCTAAGTCTGGTCCTCTGGACATTTTTGTTTTGTTTTGTTTCTTGAATGTCCAGAGGACCAGACTTAGCTTTTTTAGAACTTTATCTCATGTTTTAAAAATTAATTGACCATCATGTTTTTTTTCCAGCTTAGTTCCAACAAATTATATATTTTAATTCATAATTTTACATTTTACTGTGCTTAAAATACCGGTAGGCCTATATATTTTTTTGTTTTTACTTTTACTCTTAGATGACTTGTGTTATGTAATTAAATGTAATTATTTTTTTAATTTTCCACACAAGTCCTTATTTACGTAATGAGGCAGAAATGCATGAGGTGAAGTGAAAACAGGAGACAGAAAAATGTTAAAGCAACACATTTAATAGACAAATAAAAATAAACTCATGCATATGCATACATATTGCAACCAATGCCAAACTTGTCTCTGATTTTGCTTGTCTTGACCCTAAAAACTTTTCAGAGATGAGGCTTAAAGGACTCAAGAGCTCAGCACTTCAAGCAACAAGCAAAAATCTGCTTAGATTTGATGAGAGAGCCACAGTGAGTACTTTACACACACAGAGCTGTCCAGTCTTGGGATAGGCTGAAAAAGTCCCCTCTGGAAGAGTCCACTGTCAAGATGGTACTGAGATGGAACAGGGTTGAACCAGAGATTGAACTTGAAAGCAGGGCTTGTTCTTCTTGCAGAAACTGTGTTATCTGTGTTTACCTTATATTGACACAGTATAACCTTTTCACAGATGCCTATATAGGGCTGGCATACAAATATTTGTTGTCTCATGTTGCATGTGAAAGCTTCTCTACTCTCAAGTTCATCAAGAATAGACTATGAAGCACACTTAACCAGGAGCATTTGGAGGCATTTATGCTGATGTCCACAGAGAAAGAACTTCTTATGTCCATTGACAATGACAAAGTAACACATATGGTGGCAGAAACTAGTGCACTTCTTAGGCGCTTACTGATGCTGTAGATCACATGTCAAACTCGAGGCCCATGGGCCAAATCTGGTCTCATTGACATTTTATCTGGCCTCAAATTTAATATTTTGAATGTAAAATAGTTTTATGGTTTATCTTTTTGTCACTGTATTTAGTGCAAACTTCTCATGACAGCTGGCCAACGTTCAAGCCAACAAAATTACGTTTTGAGTTTTTCAGTAATCTTTGAGTCTGATATGGAAAGAGCAACAAAGAATTGACTTATCATTTTCTGTTTTTTAAGTCAACTAATTTAGTTTTTTTCCCACCTGATTTGCTGAATTGTAACAAAATGTAACTAAAAATTATAACCAAAAAAAAGTTGTTGATTGTATTGCAATTAAAAAAATATTATAGGCTACATTTTTGCCAAATATTTTTAAAATGTGAAAAAATGGGCCACTCTTGGCCATTAAACTCCCGGGCTGAAAAGTTGTCCCACTCCGCCCCTGGCACTGACTCTGCACTGATGAACGTTATTCATGATATTCGCATGGCCTCTGACAATGGACAGGTGTCTACACTGGTCCTGTTAGACCTCAGTGGTGCATTTGATACAGTTTATCATAATAATCTATTACAGAGACTTGAATATGATATTGGAATTACAGGAACAGCTCTAAATTGTTTTAAATCATATTTATTGGATATATTCCAATTTGTAAATGTAAATAATGAATCTTCTTCATACATCAAAGTTAGTCATGGAGTTCCTCAAGGTTCAGTGTTTGGACCAGTACTCTTTACCTTGTATATGCTTCCATTAGGTAAAGTTCTTAAAAAGCATGTGCTAAATTTTCATTGTTATGCTGATGATACACAGTTATATTTGTCTATGAAACCCAATTAATCCAATCAGCTAATTAGACTACAAGCATGTCTTAAAGACATAAAATACATAAAAACCTGGATAACCTTAAATTTTTTGTTCATGACTGAGGTTTTAGTTTTTGGACCTGAGCATCTTGTTCAGTCTTTCACCATTCTTGGATGGCATTAATCTGGCCTCCAGCTCTAATGTTAAAAATCTTAGTACTGTATTATTTTTTATCAAAACATGTATTTTATCCCCCACATTAAAAATGTTACTAGAACGGTCTTCTTCCATCTGTGTAATGTCACTAAAATTGGAAACATATTGTCTAAAAATGATGCAGAAAAAACTGGTTTTGTTATATGGGTGTCCAAATACTCTGTAAAGTCTTCATTTAATCCAAAATGCTGCTGCCAGAGTCTTAACTGGAGTTAGTAGGAGAGACCATATATCGTCAGGTTTAGCTTCTCTCCATTGGCTCCTCGTCAAGTCTGGAATTTAATTAAAAGTCTTACTTCTAACCTACAAAGCCCTCAACAACCTAGCTCCATCTTATATTACAAGATCTTATTGTTCCATATTTTCCTAACAGAGCTTTTTGCTCTCAAACTGCAGGTTTACTTGTGGTTCCTAGAAATTCCAAAAGCAGATTGGGAGGAAGATCTTTCAGTTATCAGGCTCCTCTCATGTGGAACCAACTTCCAGTTTCCGTCCATGAGGCTGAAACATTGTTCAGTTTTAAAACTTTTTGATAAATCCTATAGTTAGTGTTGTCTTGTCTTGCTGTCTTAAGACTACTAGAGGACAAATTGACCTAATTTCCTTAAATGAATTGTTAAAATTGAATAGTTTTCATTTGATATTATTTCTATCTTAACGTGATTCTCGACCTGCCATTGTGTATCTGTTCCTCCTTCCTGTTCCTCTCAAATTCAGCCGGTCGAGGGAGATGGCCGCTTGTCCTGAGCCTGGTTCTGCTAAAGGTTGCTTCCTCATGTGGGAGTTTTTCCTTTCCCCTGTCGCCTTCATGCTTGCTCAAGATGAGAGTTCTGTGATGGAGTTAAACTCAAAGCAGTCTGCTCCTCATATAAATAAAGTTAAATTATTATTTTTTATGAATGTTTTTCTTAACATGCTGGTGACGATTCTCAGTCATCCAGGACATGATAAAATCAAAAAAAGGCGTTCAATACAGAAACAACTGGACTTTATTTCGTAACAGAATACGTTTTGCTTCTCATCAGAGGAGCTTTCTCAATTGGTTTTTCTTAACCCATTACATTTATATATGAATGTTTCTGTTCAGTGCTCTGAGAAAACTTCTGTTGTGAATTGGTGCTATATAAATAAACAGAATTGAAATAATTTCAAATAATTTATTTTAAATAAAAATTCCATGCCGATCTTCTGATTCATCCATCAATCAGCCAGTTGTGTGTCATGTCCATCTGACTTTGAAAAACCATGATATAGCGAGTCAGCAAAAAACGAATTGTGAAATAGCGAGGAACTACCATACTTGTATATAGAGTAGTTCTTCATTTAAATGTGATCAAACTGCACTAGTGTTGAGAGATGTATGATCGGCAGCACAGACTGAGGTTTGTACTGTGCAAGAGCTTTGTGAATTCGACAGATGCACAAGATTGTGGTTGGAGGTAAATGTTGAGCGTTATTGCAGTGATGAACGGAAACTGGGCTAAGACAACACTGAGGTGGACACAATGGCCGGAAGAGGTTGCTGGACGATAAATTTACATTCAACGATCCCCCTGACATCTTAAGAGGAGTATTTCTCTGAGTGTTACTACTGGACTCGGACCCTTCGTCAGCCTTATGTTTGTTGGAGAGGGTGGAAGAGGCTGCTCCATCACAGTAAATGAGAAAAGCTAAATGGAACGGTGCTGGGCAGCAGACACTAATGAGAGACTGGCTCAGGTTTCTTAACACACCTATAAATGAGACGAGACAGCCCAGACAGTGGCTGCTATTTCTGCAAGCAGAACTGGGCAATCTCACGATTGGTTTGAAAATGTTTGTAAAAAAATGCATGTTGGTGTGGTCAGTATTAAATCTGAATCCTGTTTTTGTCCAGTTGTTGGCTGATTTATTCCAATACAAACTCACAGCAGTTTACAAAGCCTGGTGTTTTGATTGTAGTACCTATATAGTACTTGTTTAACAAAGTTATCATCTCATCTGGATAGTATTTTTTTTAGGCGTTTCATCCTTCATCCAAAGGACTTCATCAGTCTGAGGAGTCGCAACAAACTGAGTCCTACAAGCAGCACACTCACATAGTAGGCCAACCTGTTTGCTGGTGATAAGATGGATTCTGGGGCCCGCCCACTCCCCCGTCGACTACTCTTCTTAGCAAAGTGCTTCAAAACATCAACGTTCATGCTCAATAATCCAGGAACAAATCCAACAAAGTTCAGTCGGGTCATCTGGATGGCTTCTTTCTTTTTTCTTTTTTTTTGAGACGTTTCATCCTTCATCCAAAGGACTTCATCAGTCCAAGGAGCCACAGTCAACAGAGGAGAGGGTAGGCCCCCGAAACCATCTTATCATCAGCAAACTGGTTGGTCCACTAAGTGAGTGTGCTGCTTGTAGGGCTTGAGTTTGTTGGGGCTCCTCAGATTGATGAAGTCCTTTGGATGAAAGACAAAACAACTCAACAAAAGAAGAAATCGTCCAGAGAACATGACTTTGTTGGATTTTTTTTTTACCTTAATTATGCATGAACTTTATTAGTACTTGTTTATTCCAACAATTAATATGTTTCTTTCCGCTGTTCACTTCTTAAGGGGTTGCTAACTTGCTACAACAATCTACACATATATGTATTAAACTATTGGTTTTAGAACTTGGTGTGATGAGATGCTCAGTTTTGTTTAACCACAAAAAGTACCCCTGTAGCACTTTAATCAGTTTAATTCATCAGATTTCCTTTAACTGTAACTTGTTATCAGAAATTAGATGACCTGAGTAATGCTATATCATTACATTGTTAGGTGTTTTATTTTCATGAGCATGGCCATAAAAAATTTTGTCCCCCCCCCCCCCATTTTTAATTTTAATAAACCAGATCAGCTGATTGGATGCACAGTGCTGTTCTAATTAATCCATTCATTGCCCAACTTTCAAAACAAGAAGTATAAACCCAACCACCTACGACTAAATTGCAGATTAGAAAACTGAAAGGTATGCACCATAACTCATGTTCCCTGAAGGAAGGGAATGAGGTGCAACATATCACTATGGGAAATTGCGCTCCGCGCGGTTACCTGAAGGAATACAATCACGCCTTTACGCCAGAGGCCCCGCCCTCTGGGTACTTAAGCCGCTGACGCCCATCCATCGATCTCCAAAATGCACTTCACCGAGCTTTCAGCATTGAAAGGGCCAGGTATGTTGCACATCGTTCCCTTCCTTCAGGGAACATGAGTTATGGTGCATAACTTTCAGTTCCCTTATCAGTCATGTCACTCGGTGCAACATATCACTATGGGAACGTAATTCATTCACGCCCTTGAAATGCTCAGTAAAATGCATCCTAGTGTGAACGTCCGCCTTTATTCAATAGGCATCTCAAGGCCGCTTTCTACTGTGTGTTAGAAAGGACAGCCTGAGTGACATCACACGCAGTAACATCCAAACTGTAATGCTTTGCAAACGTGTTCATTGAGCTCCAGTTCGCAGCAGCACAGATGTCTGCAACTGGTACACCCTTGAACAGTGACCACGAGGTGGCCAAGCCCCGAATGGAGTGGGCACACACTCCAGAGGGCACCTGTTGACCTTTGCTACTGTACGCCCTTTTTATGGCCTCAGTCACCCAGTGTGAGAGGCGCTGTTTTGATAGGGCCTTTCCTGTAGCTGGAGCAGCAAAGCACACAAACAGTTGATTTGTTTTTCTCCATTCAGCTGCTCTCTGCATGTAAGTGCTTAAAGCTCTCACGGGGCAGAGAGCCTTCAGCCTTTCTTGTTCCTGAGTGAGGATAGGGTCAGGTGGAAAAGAAGATAGATCAAAGTCCAGACTTCTGGGGTTTAAAGTCAAAACCTTTGGGATATATGCAGGATTAGGCCTTAGGGTGACCTTTGACCCGTCAGGGACGAACCTGGTACACATTGGACGTACGGACAAAGCATGGAGGTCACCCACACGTTTTGCCGAGCAAAGAGCCAGGAGAAGAGCGGTCTTATAAGATAATAAATCTAAATCTATCTTAATGTCTCTCAGTGGTTTGGATGGGGAGTCACAGAGAGCCCCCAAGACCATACTAAGATCCCATCCAGGGGTCAAAATCCTGCTGGGGGTCTCTTCCTTAGCACGCCCTTCATAAATCTTATTATGAGCGGGTGCGCGTCAGGCGTCCTGTTCCCCCAGCCCTCGTGACAAGCTGAAATTGCAGATAGGAACACCTTAATCGTTGAAAAAGACGACCTTTCTCCAACAAGTCCTGAAGAAAGGTGAGGAGCTGGGTCAAGTCACATGAATAAGAAATAATATTTATTTCTGTGCACCAAGCTTCAAAAATATGCCATTTCTGGGCGTAGAGAGACTGTGTTGACATAGCTCGTGCGATCTGAATGGTTTTTACCACGTTCTCTGGAAGGCCTGAGGCCACCAGTTTGTTCTTCTCCGCCACCAAGCTAAAATTAGCCACAGGTCTCAGCCTAATCGGTGAAACTGATCCTTCTGGTGACGTGGAGGGTCCCTGGAGAGGAGGAGGTGGTGGAACCAGCTCTCCATCAAAAACCCTGATTTCTGTGGTCCTTTGAAGGCCAACCACGTTAGGGAAAGGGCCTTCCCGCAGATTTACCGCCATACTACTCTGATCGAGAGTGTTTAGAGGCAGAGGCAATCTGTTGTCATTATTAGACAAAAGCTGAACAGAATGTCTGTTTTTCCTCTTTTTGTTGGGGGTCATGGGTCGGAGGGGTTGCACGTTTTGTAAACGAGCAGATATCCTGACTCCAGCTTGTTTCCTGTTTGGGTCAGCACAGTGAGCGCGGTCACACGCTGCAGGATCACTGTTTGAGCATGGCGTGTCGCCCATTGAGGATAAGGGGACAGCTTCAGCATGAGAATGTGGAGATGGTCCTTTGTGTTGAGCAGACTTTAGATTGGTTGGTGACAGAGAGTTCAGTCCTCTTTGATTAAAGGGAAGAGGAGTCTGATTTAGCCCTGGTGCCATTTCTGTTCTGCACTGAGTGTTTACACACGCTACAGTTTCATCACAACTGCCTTTGTGAATGTGTGATACTGGTGTTGGCCTACGGGCTTCTGCCGTGGCCCCCCCGTCCCTTACTGACGTCCGATGAATAGGTGGCCAGGAAGGTGGGTCGTCAGATTCTGTCGGCGCGCACCCCTGGAGCGCGGACGTGTCACGGGTTTGTTTGATTTGTGTATTGCCGGCCCCGTGGTTTAGAATAGAGCGGGGGCTGGAGCACGTGACCCCCCTCACCTGTCTCTGTGAGGAGTGACGGGCCTGCTTGCAAGGGCCTCTGGGCCTGTCTGTTGCAGACAGAACAGAGACACCCTGCTGGGGTTTATTAATTATGGTGTGGTCACACCTAACAGCTTTTCAACCTCCAAAAAGCTCGTCACGCACGCAAGTGGACGCACTTTGTGTCCAGACCAAAAAGCCAGAACGCGAAACTGCTGCGAAACTACTGCGGGGTGTGTGGGAGGAGCTTACCGGTGTACCGAGTCGTCACTGCACTCCGCGAGGCGAGGAGCTTTTTATTTCTGTCTCAGTAGAGCAGACTTGACTGGTCGTGAAGGAATTGTTGCGAACACACAGCTACAATGAGTTTCTCTTCCATAGTCCATGACTCCGCGGGTTTTTTCTGTGTCCCACAAACAATACGTCACATGCGCAATCGTTTCCGCGTCACTGGTTTCCGCGTCACATAGGGACTCTCCCCCTGACCCCCTCTCTTCTCCCCCGACTCTCCCTGATTGGTTGACACACCAACCAATCAGGTAGAGTTGAGCGGCGTTTGAAAGTTTGAACCGCGAAATCTTCAGCATGCTGAATGCGCGGTTTGGAGGCTGAAGCCGGTTCACGTGCACGGAAAACGCTTTCCAGCACGCTCAACACGCACGCGACGTGACGCCCGACGCCAAGACGCGGCTGGAAGCACGTCCCCCATTGACTTTGCATGTAAACTGGACACTCCTGCTGCTGAAAAGCTGTTCGGTGTGACCACACCATTAGGCTAACACCCCGTGAGCCGTGAGGGAGGGGGGGAAGATGGCCCCCGCCCTTTATGTCGGCTGGAAGAACAGAGGGGACCGTTCTGCTGATGTTACTGTGTTTGTTGTTGTTGGTTTTTTTTTTGTTTTTTTGTGAGTCAAGAAAACCGAGAGGAGCTTTTTTTTAGCTTTATTCGTGCTTATGTGTAACGACATATCTGGCTTTATGTCACTCACAACAGAAAGAACATGATTTGTGTCTAAAACAAAGTCACCAGCTTTTTGTACCCTGCTACAAACAAAGTCTGGATGTGAAAAGATAATTTCCCGTACCACGTGGGCGGGTGAGCGTGTAAAGTTAAGAAGCGGTCCTGGTTCATCAGGCACGCTTCTGTTTGGTGTCCCGATTCGCCGAGGAGGTTCTGTACTGGTCCGCCTGATGGGGAACAAATCTGTTCTTACTCCAGGCGTGTTCGGTCCGAGGTGGGCCCAACGGTGGTCTCTGCCGGTGCTCGACCTCGTATGCCGGCCGCTTTTGCGGTGGGGCACGTGTGGCTGAGTGGTGTCGAGGCTGCGGTGCTCTGCTCCCAGCTGACTCCCTGGGGGGGCGAAGGCTCTCCTGGGGATGCCCACCCGGAGAGCTTCAGCCTGTTTGCGCCTCTGGTCCAGCCTGGTCTGAATTCGATCCAGCGCTTTTCCAAAAAGTCCCGTCGGTTCTATCGAATGGTGGAGAAAAGGAATTTTCTGTCCCTCCGGGAGGTCAGTTAGGGTCATCCACAGATGGCGTATTGCGATGACCACCTTAGCCATTCCTCTGCCTTGTGGAACAGCTGTTGTCCCTATCATGCAGAGCACAAAGTCTGTTGCCCTGCGGGCTTCATCCAGCAGCTCGGCGGCAGCTTGCTTGTCTGACGTTACCTGGAGCTCCTGTAGTTTTTCAGCCAGGTACGCTTGCATCATTGCGGACGTGTTCATTGCGTGCGCCGCGAGACCCTTAGCTCTGTAGCATTTCTCGAGCAGAGAACCCAAAGCTCGACAGGCTTTGCTGGGGAGAGTTGGTTATGTCCCGGATGACTTGGGAGCCAGATGAGACGCCAGCATGTCCTCAATTTAAGGCACATTGGCTATTCCCACTTCTTGCATCCCGTCCACGTCGAGAAACTGCAAGAGCGGCAGCAGCATGGGAGCTCTGGGCTGAGACCAGGTGTGAGTCAACTCTGTGAGGAAGTCCGGAAAGACAGGCATCCTTTCCCTTGTGGCGGCCTGCTGCTTTGAATAAAAATAATTTCCTGCCAACCTCGTGACCTGTTGACGAGGTGGAGGCTCCAGCCATGGGATCTGCAGTGCGTCCGTTGCTCTGTGACACAAGTCGAACAGAGCAGGGATGGAAAAGTCAGTCTCCGGGAGCACAGGCACCGGGGTGCGGGAGGTCTTCTCCCTGTTCCCAGTATTCGACGTCGGCGTCGTCCGCAGAAAATTCACCTGAGGCTGAAATCGAGATCTCGTCCTCGTTCATCATGCCTTGAGTGTCAAATTCGACTGTTAAGTCCACCATGGGGGCCAGCACATCTGGGTTGTCGCCCCATTCGACTCGGGTGCTGTCATCCAAAGCCATGCTCTCGAGCTCCGGCATGGGAGTTAGTTTAAAAATAGAATAAAGTGTGTGTCCCATTTAGCATCCATCCATTGTCTTTACCCGCTTCTTCCTTTTAGTGTCGTGGGGGGGGTCACAGTTGCTCATGTCCAGCCATCACTGTGCGAGAGGTGGGGGACGGGACACCCTGGACAGTTCTCCAGTCCATCACAGGGACACCTTTGGACAATTTAGAGTTAACAATCAGCCTAGCATGCATGTTTTTGGTCTGTGGGAGGAAACCGGAGTACCGGTACCCAGAGAAAACCCATGCATGCAAGTATAGAACAAGCAAACTCCACCCGGAAAGGTTCCAAGCCGGGATTTGAACCGGCGACCTTCTCACTAAGAGGTTGCACCTCTACCCATTGAGCCAGTGTACCACCGCCCAATTTAACATGCTTTTTATAAAAGCTAACGCAAATCACATTTCATACCTGCAAAACACTTTTTTTCTGCAGTGTTGTGTTTTAAATAGCAGATAATTGCCCCAATTATTGTCTGCTATCAAATGATGAGAAATGAGATGAGAGAAAATGAGGCGCTGGCTGTGTTCATCAGGTGAGAAAAGGCATCTGTTTATAAATGTGTTGCATATTTGTAAAGTCATAGTCATTCAAATGTCATCATAGTCAAAATGCATTAAACGTTGTTTTATAATCACATCGCAGCACTGAATCGTGAAGAGCTTAAAGATTTTCACCTCTACTGTGTATCTTTGCGATGCTGTACTTACCTGATCTCGTAAAAAAATGAACAAACAAGAAAAAAAACTGTTTATCAAATAAGATCTTCCCTGAAAGTCTCTAAAACAGTTCGCTTCCATCCTTCCTTTATCTTTCCTGTTCCCTGCTGGTCTCAGATGGCCTTTCCTTTGGGCTCACAGTATTAAATTATCTGCTCCTCCATTGTGCTGCATTGTACATTTCTTTGTGTCCATTCATCCTTCCGTCCGGTCAGACAGTGAGCTCTTGGCTTGTTCCCGCCGGTTAATTAAGCCAAATTGTGATTGATGGACTCTCAGCTGAATAGCATGTCATCCCGTTGCTGACCCAGTACAAAAGATCAGTCCAGCAGCCTGCCAATCATTCTTAACAATACCTGATGGTCTTTTAATCCGTGGCTTGGAAAGACCCCTGTGTTTTTGTAGTTTTGCGAAGAACTGTTACCTCTAGAAAAGAGATTGCTCTTCTCCAGTTTCTTTCCTGGCAGGCTGATATCCTTAGTTATGGGGAGGCAGTGCTTTATGCCTTTATAGATGAGAAAGTGTGAGTGGTAAATGAGAGCGAGGTGGAGGGACACTTGAGATGTGGTGGCCACGCAGCAAAAGAGTGAGACCTCTTCAGATTTCCTCTTTACCACAGACGATGTTCAAACTGAATCTCCCGATCCAATGTGTGCTCGCATGTGTTTCTTCCTGTCGGTTTCCGTTTGACTTTTCTTCTTCCTTCCATTTCTTCTACTTTTCCATTTTTTTATGGGGCCTCCCACACAAGTCTTGCGATACACATCTGAAGGGAAAAGATATCTCTTCCGTCACGTGGGAAGCTTTTCAAGCAGCATGTATGCTTAATGTTATTTTACCGCAACGCTAATGATGTGTTTGTTCTTCTGTGGCTGCCTGTGTTTAATATGGATTTATTTTGCTACATGAACTTGCTCTAAACACCAGTGGTTAGGAATTTGTGAAGCGTGGACGTATCTCTCAAAACGACCATCTTGCAAGCATTCTTAAAATGCAGCTGACGAATTGTAGGCGTGCTTTTTAATTACTCTGTATTTCTGCTCAGCGGCTCAATGTTCCTAGTTTGCCTACTCTCAGCGAGGACGCTTTCAAATTGTTGTCTTCCCACCTACTTTTTTAAGAGTTCCCAAGGACGTGTGCCTCTATGGGGATGAAATAGAAACTGTTAAAGAAGGATTTGGTTTGTGGCATGTTTACTGGTGTTCCAGCATCTCAGGGTGAATTAGGCCTCCTCATGGTGTCAGTTCCAGTCCATTGCTATCTTTGAAACGAGTCACATGTGGGACTTGGATATTTTTGGACGGAGTCGACGGTCCTCCCTACTGAACCTCACCTTTTTATTTTTATTTGTTCTGTTCAGTGTGCACAGCAGAGTTGAGCATTTGGTCTGTGATAATCAAAGTCAGAGCATTTCTTCAAAGAACACAGATTACACATCACTTTTCATGACAAAGTTGTTTTAAGCTAGGATTTTTTTTTTTTTTTACAGATACTTTGTTAATCCCAGGGGGGGATTTGAGGCATACAGTAGCATGTAGTAATTGTACAGAAAAAAAAAACTCACATATGAAATAATTAAAGAAGAAACATATACTGTACAAATTTGAGAAAGAGAATATGCACATACACAAGGTGGTAAGGAGTACTACATTCAAGATTGACCTATACATAAACATCTAAGCATATACACATATATATGTATATACAGTGCATGTGAATATGTACAAGTAAGCATACATGCATTCACATACATAAGTGTTTGTGGTGCCACAGATTTACAAAGCTCTATTTTTACTATACAGGGAGGGGTTGAAACAAAGGACTTCCTGAATCTGTCCATAGAGCAGGACTTGGACAGCAGTCCACCACTGAAGGGGTCCTTTGCTTCATGATGGCGCTGTGCAAAGGATGGTCAGCATTGTCCATGATGGATAGCAGCTTACTGAGGGCCCTTTTCTCTGCCCCCGATGTAAGGGACTCCAGCGCTGTTCTCAACACTGAACACGTTTTCCATACCACCATAAGTCGTCCTGCATCTCTTGTCTTATGGTACGTTCAGACCGAACGACTTTTCAACTGCAGGAGCGTCCAGTTTACATGCAAAGTCAAAGGGGGACGCGCCTCCAGGCGCGTCTTGGCGTCGGGCATCACGTCACATGCGTGTTGAGCGTTTTGGAAGTGGCATTTGAGCGTTTTCCGTGCACGTGAACCCGCGGCAGCCTCCAAAGCACGCCTTGAAAATGTTGATGATTTTGCCGTTCAAACTCGTGAACGCGTGTGTCAACCAATCAGGGAGAGTCGGGGGGAGGAGAGAGGGGGAGAGTCCGCTATGTGACGCGGAAACGAGGGGACGGGTATTGCGCAACTGTGTGACGTATTGTTTGTGAGACACGGAAATAACCCGCAAAGTCGTGTTCAAGTATGGAGGAGAAATAAAAAGGACCTTGCCTGGCGGAGTGCCAATGAGGAAGTCAGGATATCGGGTAAGTTTTGAATTGTGAACTTTTCACGTTTAGCAAGTTAAGCTCTGCTAGCTCCCCCCCCCCGCCGCCACGCCGCCGCCGCTCACGTTCCAGTTTGAACACCACTGGGGTCCAGTGCGTCAACCTCGAGGCGTTTCGCGCTTTTTTGCCATTGAAAAGTTGTTCAGTCTGAACGTACCATTAATGCTGCCTCCCCAACACACACCAGCGCAGAAGAGGACACTGGCTACCACCGACTGGTAGAACATAGAACACTGGTAGAAGCCTCCTCAGGAAGAGAGCCTGCTCTGCTCTGCTATTTTATTCAGAGATTCAGAGAGATTTATTTGTAATTCGCATCTCATGTGGTACATGTGGTGGAACGAGATTGTGCACACAGGGTCTCTGTTACACCCAACAATAAAATGTAAAAGAAAAACAGTAATAAGATCTAAGATATGAACTAAGAAAAAACTTAACAAAAAATACTGTAAGCACTAGTAGCATAAAAACATTACATCGAACAGCAGCACAAACATGAGTCTGTGTGAGCAGATGAGCACGCATGAACACAGCAACATGAAACAGATCAGCAGCAACATGAAACAGATCAGCAGCAACATGAAACAGATCAGCAGCAACATGAAACAGATCAGCAGCAACATGAAACAGATCAGCAGCAACATGAAACAGATCAGCAGCAACATGAAACAGATCAGCAGCAACATGAAACAGATCAGCAGCAACATGAAACAGATCAGCAGCAACATGAAACAGATCAGCAGCAACATGAAACAGATCAGCAGCAACATGAAACAGATCAGCAGCAACATGAAACAGATCAGCAGCAACATGAAACAGATCAGCAGCAACATGAAACAGATCAGCAGCAACATGAAACAGATCAGCAGCAACATGAAACAGATCAGCAGCAACATGAAACAGATCAGCAGCAACATGAAACAGATCAGCAGCAACATGAAACAGATCAGCAGCAACATGAAACAGATCAGCAGCAACATGAAACAGATCAGCAGCAACATGAAACAGATCAGCAGCAACATGAAACAGATCAGCAGCAACATGAAACAGATCAGCAGCAACATGAAACAGATCAGCAGCAACATGAAACAGATCAGCAGCAACATGAAACAGATCAGCAGCAACATGAAACAGATCAGCAGCAACATGAAACAGATCAGCAGCAACATGAAACAGATCAGCAGCAACATGAAACAGATCAGCAGCAACATGAAACAGATCAGCAGCAACATGAAACAGATCAGCAGCAACATGAAACAGATCAGCAGCAACATGAAACAGATCAGCAGCAACATTATGTGGTTTTTCACAGTGATTATCCTGGTTAGATATTTATGAGTCTAACAGCCTTAGGGTAGAAGCTGTTCCTCATTAAATTGAGAAACAAGGAATCATGGCTGTTTTGGTCAGACTTGGAGTACAACGTTGTCCTGTTGAGCTCTGAGTGCTTGTTGGGATTGACTATCAGCTACCATACCAAATATGAGCATAATATCTATTAAAAATGACTGTTAAAGCTTTTTTGTATTGCTAAGTTTGATGAGTTTGCTGGGCAGCCAGCTGGAATAGGGTATACTCCAAACGATAAGGGTTTGGAGTTGTACGAGTGCTTCCTGGTAGTTTTCTTCAAATCAGTTCAATGGTTTCTGAAATATTTTGCTAACAGACAAACACATGTATCACCTTCCTCCTGAGACCCTGGTTTTGTGGGGGGTGAACTATAATGGTAAATGGTATATGGAGCTTAATTATATAGTGCTTTCCAGCCCCCTTTGAGGGACCCCAAAGCGCTTTACAATATCAACCATCCACCCATTCATACACACATTCATACACCGGTAGCGGTAGATGCCTTGCAAGGCGCTGCCTGTCCTACCGGGAGCAACTCGAGGTTAAGTGTCTTGCCCAGGGACACAACGAGGTATGCCGTGACCGGGGATAAAAAAAATATAAAAAGATGATTAATTCCAAGTTGTTTATATCATTTTAGAAAGTTTGTGTTGCTTCAATGACTTTCAAAGGAGAAATGAAGACAAAGCAAAATAAGATATCAAGTGTTATTTGCTGGCAGGTAGTTGGTGTTGGCTATTCTTTTATGTGGATATGTTTGCTTTAGGGCATGAGTCCTAAGAGAGCCTTGTGATCTTGTGCATTTGCTTATGCCTTTGCAGCCTGGTTTTTAATATAGTTCCTGTTTGTATGCTGCATCATAATGCCCAGTGGGAGCTTCCGCATCCAAGCAAAGTAAATTAGTTACAGTATGTGTACATTTCAAAACTCATGGTACCGTTGTGGTGTTGTTGCATGCCGATTCAGTATGGAAGATGCCACCCAGTTTTAGCAACCATTTCCAGCATCTCACCACCTTATTAGCTTGAAATTTCTCTTATTGTGGTCATACTTCAACAAGACTTTCAGGAGTTGGCGGCAGAACTAGATTAGTTTTCTCTCTGAGCGTGCCATGTTGTAGCAGCAGTATGAATTCCAGCTAGCTAAAGCCTGTATATTGCTCCAAAAGCTAAGATTACATTTATTTCACGCTGCTTTTCATCCATCCTGTAACGTCTGGAGTAGGCGACCGAAGAAATGATATATGGTCTCGGCACTCGGAGCAAAAGCCACCGTCGTGGATGTGGAAAAAAAAAACTTTGCACTGCAGCTGCTCAGTCAATGAGCAGCAAGAAGCTAAGCTTGGATGCAGCAGAGGAGAGAATAGAGGGGGGGGGGAATGCAGCCGTGGCTGTGGCAGCTTTCTCCCCAAGGAGGCGGCCGGAGCCACAAATTAATAGAGTGCTCTCACATGATTGCAGAGTTTCATTTGGAACCGTCACGCTACATAAAGTCCCACAGAAATGAGGAGTTCACAAAGGTCCCATTCCATTTCCCCCTTGGGTCCCCACATCACCTGTGTGATTGTAACACTCTGCCCTCCCCTGTCCCACCTGTGTGCCTCATGTAGCACCCAAAGCTATCCCAATGTGCATCCTTTGACAATTACCACAATGCATTGTTCATTCTTCTTTCTTAGCTCTTTTTTTCTCCTCTTTGCATGCTTCATTAATAATACAACAGTCAGCCAAGCATCCCTGAAGAACTAATCTCTGCTCTGAGATGTAATGGGAGAATAAAGAGACAACCCTAAATGGTAACAGTTGAACATTAACTGAGTGATAAAATTGTTCAATTCCATTTCACTCTTCTGATTTAGCACTTTTAAATAAAATAAAAATCAGCATTTTCACAGTGTGAAATTCCTAGTGACAAATATGGCATGCGATAACCCCACCCCCACCCCCAGGCTCACTTCACTCTTATCGTGATCTTTGCAATGCCTGAGATTAGACACGGCTACCAACCCTTGGAGCCTAAAGGCCGAGATACAGTGAAGCAGACTCCGTATACGCGCGTATATGCCCGTATACGCGCGTATACGGAGCCTCTGCTACAGCTCGGCTGATGTTCTCGCGTAGATTCTCGTGTTTTCGCTCCAAATTCTACGTCATTTCCTCCGTACCGTCACTTCCGATCGTCACTTCCGGTAGTTTTTCGCTCCAAACACTCGCGTTCTCCTTGTTGTAATATGAGCAGCTGAGCACGGAGTGCTTTTCCTGCAGCCCACAGCCCACCACAGCCCACCAGGGAATATATAAAACATCGCGCACCCAGGTAGGACCTGAATTCATTCATTTCATTCATCGAGTGAACGGAGGAAGAAGCGGTTACTTGACTTTAGGCAAAAAAACAAAAGAAAAGGCCCGATCAGCGATAAAAAAGAGGAATTTATTTCATTTGTGTAACATACAAAACAGTCCGGAGCCGGGGAAGTTTAGGTCAGACACCGCGCATCGCGTATGCGAATCGCGTATGCGTAGTAAAAAAATACCTTTGCGCGTACTTGCCCTGAGGGGCTACGCGGGGCTACGCTGCGTACGGGGCATACGTGCGCTGCGTATTGGCGTATCGTGAGGACGCGCGAGTGTATCTCGCCCTTCAGAGTGAGGATTAACACAATGACTATTCACTCAAACTCTCTGGACACTGAAAAAGCAGAGCTGATTCACATTTTGTCACAAAGTCCACTATTTGTTAATTTAAAAAAAAATACAATACAAAACAATCCCATTAACGATAACATACAAAATATAAAAAATGAAAGGTAGCAGAAAGAAGAAAAAAATCTTATTATATCTGCCTCTTTTTTCAAACAATCAGTTCAAACAATAATACTTTTCCAGTAACAGAACAAAATGAATAACTCTTTCTAATTTTTCTAACTAATACAATACACATTACACTACTTCATATATATATTTTTAACAATTCAGTTTTGATCATTTTCTTAAATGTACACATTGACTTGGCATTTTTAACTTCATTCTCCAAACCATTCCATAATCCAATTCCCTGTATTGCGGTAGACCGTCCCTTCAAACTAGTTCAGAATTTTGGTTTTACAAATATCTCTGTCCCCTTAAGATTATAACAACTTTGTATTTTAATAAAATGCATTTGGATATTTAAGGGTAAATTCAAATCTGGCATTGAATATTAGCTTGTGGCACAACATAGTGTACTATTATCATTTGTAAATAAACAGACTCCCAACACCTTTTGTCGCTGTTAAACAATTTTCACAGTAGACTTTTTTGGAAATATTGAATTAGGGAAGATATTTCTTAATGCTTTATATGCTTCAGTTGTTTAATCATGAAAGTCTGCTCCACGATGTGTTGCCAACAGCATTTTTTTATTTGTGAATCATCTGCAGGCATTGCAGCATTGAAGATCACATTTGGTTGGATCTCTCCACAGACTAAGTTTTCTTGGGGCTTTACAATGATACAAAGTTCTTAAAATTCAGCCAATGTTGAAAGAGCTACTGGAAATTCCGCAGCTGTATCTTCAATCAATCAATCAATCAATCAATCACCTTTATTTCACCAGGTAGAGCCCGTTGAGATTGAGATCTCTTTTACAAGGGTGACCTGGTCAAGTGGTCAGCAGCACACGTCACATTGGCAATAGGCATTTGCACTTATCAAAAAGAAAATAACGAAAACTACAATCACAGTAAACAGATGTTGACAGTTCAAAACCCAACAGGATATGACAGATTTCTATATACATTATATACAAAACAATGAATGAAGTAGTGGCACATTGATTGCTCTTGATACAATGGAATGGTATTGCTTTCCAGTCAAAGATAAAAAAAAAAACGTCTAGTTTGGGGAAAGGTGCTTAATGTTTTAGCATTTCTTGTTTAAAACTGGACTCCAAAGAGTGGAATGAGACCCTTATGACTCTCTAAGACAATATCAGCACACACGGCAGGATCTTCAACCCATTCACACTGCAGTTGCTTTACCAGGAAGTGATGACGTTGGTTAGGACTCTTTCATTAGTGCCCCCACAAAAAGAATGTTAGGATGGTAAGGAAACCATTGCACAGAAGAAGAAGCATCTTCTGCTGGGCTTTTTAGACCAGATTTGTTGTTGAGAGGAGGAATCCTGAGTGATGTACACTTAAAAATGGCATGGTAACCCCTCCTCCACACAAGGGGTAATTAAATATTAACATTTCCATCATTTTACAAGGTATTTTTTGGTAATTACAACTAATTACCTTCAGCGTCGACAGGCTTCAAGATGGACCTCACATCCAGAAAACACAGATAGTCCAGTTAATTTACAGATATTGTGCTAAATCTTTGTTTGTAATTTGAATGCTTACTAATACAGTACATGGTATGACCGGATCATGCTTAATGTTACGTTCAAGATTAGTCCAAGACGGCTACGTCTGTCGTTTTTCAACACATTAACCCTAAAACACCAACATCAAATATGGCAAGTGCTCTTAATAAATAATAAACAAAGTGCTATGTGTTGTCATCATTGTATGTTCTCATACAAAGACGAAATTGGCTCTCTGCGTTTAACCCATCGCACCAGGGATACACCTAGGTGGAGCAGTGGGTAGCTATGTAAGCTCCCGGGGAGCAATTCGGGATTAGGTGTCCTGCTCAGAGACACCATGAAATGTGCAATGACAGGTGATCGAACCCAGGACCTTACGGTTTTCATTACTTCCGTGATTGCTAGACCTTTATAAATGACAGTAGTCCCTCAGTACTCTGCAGTACGATTTTCACGGACTCACAGTTTTGCGGGTTTTCAACTTAAGATTGTACACAACACACAATTAGCTGATTGATGGAAGGCAACCAAATAGAGCATAAGTGGCCAGTGCTGTTCTCTTTTTTTAATACTATCCCTCTCTGCTCCACCTTTCCTCTTTGGCTGTCTCTCTCACTCCATTCTATAAGCTACAGTATATGACCCAAACTGGAGAAAAGATGGATATACCAAGATGCACACACAAACATATAACTAGCGTGAGTGTGAGTCATTACGGGCTATAGGTGGCGGGCACACAACTTGTTGTGTGTCTCTGCTCTGTTGTGACAGACATCCTCAGAAAAAGATGGTGTGTGTGG
>JBBPBX010004495.1:48460-76468 GCA_038048925.1 Garcialebias charrua | reverse complement strand
CAGCACTTTGTGCACCTTCTGGCTGCTGAAAAGGGCTCTATAAATAAAGATTGATTGATTGATTGATTGATTGATTGATTGATTGATTGATTGATTGATTGATAGCATTGTGTTTTTGTTTGCATTTTACACAATGTCCAAATGTTTTTCAGGTGTGGGATTATACAACAAGTAAGATAATTACTGTATTTTCTGCCATACACGTTGCACCACCTTATAAGTCGCATCAGTCCAAATATGTCTAATAAAGTGCAATAATTCATAAATACATCTCTTTGCCATGTAAGTTGCATCTATTATGCGTCACCGCTGACTACCCAGAAATGTGGGCCGATGTTGCGCCAAAAATCAATTGGCTGCCAAATGGCAGCCGCGGGAGCGTGTATGGGAGGACTTTAAGAAGAATTTAACAAAATTAACACTTAAAAACAATTGTTTGGTTGCTCAAAATTATAGTAAAGATGTGTCTCAGTTGAACTTTTCCTTAATAAATGCACTTTGACTGTCAAATCAGCTGAGTTTCAAAACCCGATTCGCGGAAGCAGGAGCGCGCAGAGGGACAACTCGCTGTGCATTTCTTCGAAACTTAACAAGATAAGCACCTAAAACAAATAATTGTTTGCTTGACATTATAGCAAAGATGTGTCTCAGTCTAACATTTACTTAATAAATGCACTTCAATGGTCAAAAAATCAGCTGCATTTCGCCGGGGAGGCGCAGAAAAATGAAGCTGATTTGACGGTTGCTCCAGGAGAGCTGGATGAAGATGAGAGGCTATGGCAAGCCGATTGTGTCATTAATAGCAACTTTTACCTATTACTGTACATGACACAACGGCGTTCCATACTACTATAGTGTCATCTAGTGGCTGAAAATGGTAGTGTTCAATATTTTCAGTCAGAATTGATGAAAACGGTCATTTCTCAGTCAAAAATTGGTTTATAAATACTGTATGGGGAAAAACATAAGTCGCAGGGCATGCAAATTATGCAAAAAACTGCGACTTGTAGGCTGAAAAATACAGTAATGCTTGAAAACGTTCCACAGAACCCCATTTCTAAAGGTCTGAACCATTTCTTTAATGAAGAGAGGTGTTTCCTCTGGACAACAAGAGCAAATGAATGTAAACAGTTGCTTCCCAACTAACACGAGCTTTATAAGCATTCACACAACTCAGATCCTGTGTCTCTTGTTATAGAGCATCAAACTTAGTTCATGAGTTTTGTGCTAGTTCACAATTTATATATCAAAATGTTCAGCTCATTCAGCCCATTGCTGCTTTGACTTTCGGTATTTGTGCAATTTTTATAGTTTGAAATATTTGGCTTTTAGCCATATTTTCCTCATAAAAAATTAACGGAGCTCTTTTCATATACTTCCGTTTACATTTTGCTGCTCATTTCAGTTGTTGTTCTAGTTCAGCTTTCTCAGCTTCTTCCAGCTCATTTCTGCTGCTTTCTGCATTTTCAACTACTGTATTGTTCTACTTCTATGAGCTTCTTTTTGCAAATTTCAGCTTTTTTCAGCTATTTATTAGCTAGTTTTCCAATTTGAGCTTATTTATTTTGTTTCCCTTCCACTTTGTATCTAATTTAGTCTATTTGTGCTCATTTCCGCTTCCTTCTGCTTAAATTAGCTTTTGTGTTGTTGTTGTTCCCCCATCTTTAATGCCAACTTCCGATTATTTTATTTTTATTTTTTTTATTAAGGTTCTTTTTTAGCTTCTTTGTGCCTATTTTTGTGCTCCTTTTGGCTTTCTTCTGCTAAATTTAGCTTGTTACTTCAACTTTTAGCTTCCTCTTATTTATTTAATTTTGTTTCTGCTACTTTTGGCTTCTTTTTTCTAACTTATGGTACCTTAAGCTTTTTCTGCGTTTTTCAATGATGCTTTGGCTGTTTTCTCTTGTTTGTTCTCCTCTCAGCTATTAAGATTTAGCTTGTCTAGCAGCTTTTTTTAGCTAAATCATTCTGTCATGTGCATTCACATTGCATTTCCACAGGAAATGCAAATTCTCTAATTTAAATAAAATCATTCAAACATCGAGTCGTTACAGCAGGCAAAGTCTAGTCCAGACATACAGACACAATAAACTTGATTGAAATTACCCAAGTAATAGAAAGTTTACTATGCAGTAATAATCCCTGCAAAGGTTTCCTTTAAAAAGATTTCAAGTTCTGTAACATTTTTGAACCACTGCGTTCTAACGTTACTTTATTTGAATTCTGTTTAGGTTGTTAAACAATAGTTATGAGACTGTCAGGTGGATTTGATGGTTTGTTCAGGGTTATCTTGTTTTTAACATTATCTTCAGCTTTTTATCAGACTATTGTTTAATATTCAAAATCTACTGTTTTATTTATCCATAGCTGAAAAAGCTCAAAAATAAAATGGAGCCACCATTACCAGATCTTTAAATTGTATTATTTTCTTTTAAAATATTATTTTTCAGTCATTCTGTAGATTTGGCCTGTTTGTTTTATATCCTGAGAAACAGGTTATTTATAATCAAATGTGTCTACTTTCATTCAGTTAGACAACAAATCAAATGGGGGTGTTGTGAGTAGAAACTGCCTTCATTTGAATGAAAACAAAAATCTTGTTTTAGCTTCATCAGGTTAGAACTTGTTTCCAAATACAAAGTAGCATCAAACTTGTTTTTAAGCTAAATAGCAAACTTCTCCAACTTTTCCTTGCAGTTCACATTTCCTGGTGATACAGTTGAGTAAATGTGTACAACCGTTCTTAAGAGCCAAACAGAAAAAGACCTTCAACGACCTAAAAAACATTACCTCCAATTACCAGTGGTGGGATGTAACTAAGTACAAGTACTTTGTTACTGTATTTAAGTACATTTTTCATGTATCTGTACTTTACTTAAGTAGAATTAAATGTGGGTACTTTTACTTTTACTCCACTACATTTTACATGAAGTATCTGTACTTTCTACTACACTACATTTCTATAATGTGTTGAGTTACAAGTTACATTCACGTTGCAGCTTTTTATTTGTTCGTTAGTTTGAAAGTAACAAATGTTGAGAGAGGGACATTGGTCCATTCAATCACTGCAAAGTGGACAGGTAACATTAGACCTGCCTTCAAGAAGAGCTGGACCAGTGACGTATATAGTCAAAGTCAAAGTCAACTTTATTGTCAGAACTGCAATATGTACAGGACATACACAGGATTGAAATTGCGTTTCTCTCAGTCCCTCGGTGCAACAGTAACCATTTAAACACTAAAACACTGAAACATTTAATAAACATAAGCATAAAATAGTAAAAGTGTAACACTGTCCTGAGTTTTTGCATAGTAGTATAAAAAGTATAAAAAGTATATCTATAAAATAAACTGAAGGTTCTAGCATTGACATTTGCAAAGAGTGGCAAAGCAGCATATGAGTTAATGTACACAGTATATGTATGAGGTAGTTGATGTTGGTATAGAGGCAAAGTGGCATATGCAGTAAGGCACATAAGGCACATTGGGCATCCTTAAATAAGGCTAGTCAGAGAATACTGTATATGTATCAGCAGTAGTGTAGATATAAAAGTAGTGTAAATGTAAACAGTAGTAATAAATGTAAACAGTATTAATAAATGTAAACAGTGAATGTAAACAGTAGTATGACTATAGGCAGTAATGTAATACAAACATTAGTGCAAATATGAGAAGTAGTGCAAACTGAATGAGCACATGACCGAGAGTTTAGTGAATAACCCGTTTGATGACACAGAGTCCAGTGTTAAAAACTTTGTGTTGAGTGGTAATGTGTGAGAAAGTTTTTTGTGTTAAGGCAGTTCAAATGGGAGGGGAGGCAGAGCAGGCAGAGTGTTTAGCATCCTGACTGCCTGATGAACAGAGCTGTCTCTCAGTCTGCTGGTTCGAGCCTGGAGACTCCTCAGTCTCCTCCCTGATGGCAGCAGTCTGAAGCAGCTGTGTAGTGGGTGTGTGGGATCACCTGCCATACAGAGGGCTTTCCGAGTGAGGCGGTTGCTGTGTAGAACGGGGTATGTACGTCATTGAGCTGGGAGCACCCACAGCACCACTAACACACCCAAAATGGATTCTACCACAGAGATTCAGCCAGAAGATACACACCACCCATGGCCTTATTGAAAGACTATTGAAATATCAGTCCAGCAGGACAGATTCTCTCTCCCTAAAGAGCCAGACTGGACTTAAAAAACTTTGAAAATCAACTTATTGTGAACTTGAACAATAATTTATTGCTGCAATATTAAAATGTGTCAGTTCATGGATGTTAAGAGACAAGAGATGTCTCCAAATGTCTCAACACTCAGGTCCAAATTTGAAAATGGTGTCAGGAAGTTAAAATATTGTTCACTATTGACTCATTACAAGGTTGACTAGACAATATTTTAACTAGAGTTGATGACAAACTGGAGTTGAAGTGATCTATTCCTTTGTTAGTTGTGTCTAATGCTCCTTTTTTCTGTCAGACAACTTTTACTTAAATGTGTTTACTGCAGTTAAAATGATACATTGGTTTTGTTTTGTGTTAAATAAAAACTTTCAAAGGTAAAATAATTCCTCTTTATTATTTTTGCTTAATGACATTTAACTCTGCAGGTCGACTCATCCCTGAAATTCTGATGCACAGAATCACAAGTCCAAGTGTGAACTGCAGTGTCACAGAGTACACTAAAAACATATATTATCTGCAGCATTGCTCTTTAAAATGGCAAAACACTATTAATGTATTACAGAAAATACACATACAGTAGGCACACTTGATATTGTAGACCGTTGCATTAGTTAATACATTCAGCAAGTACTTTTACTTTAATACTTTAAGTATTTTTAAAAGCAAGTACTTATTTACTTATGGTACTTCTACTTTTACTAGAGTACATTTTTGACTATTTATTTGTACCTTTACTTAAGTACAGTGTTTGAGTACTTTCTCCACTGTAATGGACCTACCCAGGGTCAAATTAAGGTTTTTGAACTGTCCAGTGATGACCTTTACTGACCTCTCAGTAAAGCAAGACATTTACTACAAAATCATTCATTTAGCTATAATCTGATAAATATAGTCACCAAAAGAGACTATTTCTATCTTTGATTTTATCCTAATGTGATCAAAAGAATAACTTTTGTCATTTTCATGATGTGTGCTTTTAAGCTGTGTCATTCTCCAAGAGTTAAACTGTGTTCACTGCTGTGTTTAAAGGTGAAGCCTTCGGGTCACAGAGACCGGACGGTTTTGTTTAGAAACTCAGAGACAGTCTCATGAGCAGGGCTCCAGCGTTATCTGTCTTTTTTCCTAAACATTTCTCTCTGCTGCTGGCTTTAACCTTGGGTATGATAAGACAAATGAACTCCTCGACTGGTCCTTCCTTAAGTACTAGTTCTAAGCTTTTGCTGAAAGGCTTCAGAGAGTTGCTGGGAACTTCAAGAGATGTGAACTTTCCCAAGAGCTGGACACGTGTGGTCAAGAGCTAACGACCGGCGTCTTCAGCTAAGGACTGATAACAGGCTGTTATGAGTCTACTTCGAACAAGCGTAAGATCAAGAACTTTGCCTATTCCTTCCTGGAATAAGTTTATCTTGAAGTCAGAGGCCTGAAGCTGACATATTCTCTGATGACCAACGCAAAAACCAGGAGACGTTGAAACGTAAACTAAAACCAGTTTTGGACGTGCTGGGACTAAAGGACTCTGTGCATCTGAAGGCTGGTGTCTTCCCTCTTACCGGGCTGTCGTCAAAAGGTAAAGGGCTGTTTACAAAACGTACTTGGATTTTAGCAGAAGTCGGATGAGAAGTGTCACTCTGGTCTCATGCTCAGGATAATTTTCTTCTTAAATCTTTCCTCCTATTTCTTTTCCCTCTCAACCTAAGCTGGAAACTATATTTTTAAGTTAAAGAGCCCACAGACTAAATATGCTTAACATCTAATATTTATGTCTGTTGTGTTAAATTTAAGTGTGCTGACGTATTTGAATTGAAAGAAAGTGAAATCATGTCAATCAAGTGTAATGGTGTTAATTTAGTTGATTTATTTTAAATAAATGGTAGTGTCGCCTGGCATACCAAACTAAGTTAATGTCCATTGTCACTTAATGGCTCTGTTTATTTATCCATCATAAAGATCACAGAAATATTGGGTAAACTGAAAAAGAACAGAATCCGTGAACATTTACTATTCAATCTGAATAAGTAAATTAATTAAGGTAAAGAGGTCAGTATTAATATTGACCTCCTTTTAATTCCTTACATCTGGTGGCCTCGTACGTGGTTCTGAAAGTTTATTGATTTCTGTGGTTTCTCATGAACTGTAACGTCATGTTTGCATAAGTGGATCCAAGTTTTAAACTCTGAGGATAATGATTTTGGCTGGAAGTGTTCAAAGCAGGCAGATTCTGCATGTTTTTATCATTTGAAGCTGTGAGATTATTATTGTTTCAACTCTGTTAGACGCTGTTGGAAGCATTCAGGTGAAGTTTTGTCAGCCGTGGTCTGTGGTGGTTCTGGTCCTGGTTCGGTCCAGTTCACGCAGACTCCTGTACAAAGTTTTGTTTGACCGCCGAGTCAGAAGCCTGAAAGCTATATTTTAAAGGGGACCACATATATGTTTTTAAAATTTTTATGGTATTTCTTTGGGGTTAAAAAACAGTGTTCATTCAATTTAATACACAAAATAATTCTTAGATAATCAATTATACCCTTTTTAATTCTGCCATTTTTAACTTTCGTTTTGAACGACTGGTTCTGATTGAAGTTCTGAAGTCCACGCCCTTCAACGATCTGTTTACGCCCTCTGTAACAGCCAGTATCTGTATAATGTGTTGTTGTTTTAAAATTAGCTCTTTTTTTATTACTCATTTGACTTACTGTTAGTGTTAGCTTAAGATAACTTACCGAAACCCGTCTGAGCGCGCCGCAATTTGCTGCTCCTTTTAGCATGAGACCACCCGAATCCGATGCTAATGTTAGCTTGTTCCTCTTCCGGTTTTCGCCAGCTCCGCTCGTTCACGCGGAGATTTTGGGAGTTATCGCTGTTCCAGTCAAGACAACACAAAGTTCAACAAGTGTCTCCCTTAAATTAATCCGTAAGGAGAAGGTCCTCGCTGCTGCGAGGCTTCTGCCAGGCTGCAACGAGGCTGTACACTTGAAGCTCCGCTCCATCGTGCCAGAAGATGGTCCCGTTGACGCCGGTCCCTACGACGGGGGTCTGCTCGTTTAATTTTTGCCGGCTGCGCGTTGTGAGCGATCGCAAATACACTAAAAATTGAACTAAAACATAAAAATAACACTTATACTTTATTTATAAAGCCATTTAAAAAAAACGCAGCTGCAACAAAGTGCTGTACACATGAAATTAAGAACATATAAACAAAAGATGAGATGAAATCATGAAAAACAACCGTCATGTGTTTCATACAGAAGTGGGTTGAGCCTAACTAGGGGTTGCTAGGTGAGGGGCTGGACCTAACCAGGGGTTGCTAGGTGAGGGGCTGGTCAGGTTTGAGGTGATTGGCTGCGGTTTGTGACGTAACAAACCGCAGGAAGTGAGAACCTGACCGTTTGTATCACAGACAAATAAATCTACTTAGAGTAAATAAACCACTGGGTGCATTTTTTTGGCACAAGGACTGTTTTTTTATGAAGTAAATACCCAAAGTTTAGTAAAAAAAACATCAAAAAGTGCATTTTGCATGTGTGGTCCCCTTTAACATCTACAAGATTGCTGTTGTGGTATTTTACATTTTAGAGCAGGTCAAAGAAGCATATAACTGTTAGAACGGTGTCGGATAGTGGTTCTGAAACCCGAGTTCTGCTCCCTTAAAGTGGACGGAACCGACCTTGACGCGCTCCGAGAGAGTCCGTGTTTGTTCAACAGCTGCAGTGCTGTGTTACTGAGCGTAACTACGTTGGCCTGTCTAGGTGTGTTCGCCGCATGTTTCAGAATTTTGGAAAGTTAATTTGTAGCGTTTGAGTTGTTTTAAGAGTCCATAAAGTTGTGGTCTGCGGTGCTGAGCTAACGTTAAGAAGACGTGTCCGCATGTCTGTTTATGAGCTGTGATTGGATGAAACGAGAGCTGGGAGCTGTCAATCACTCGTAGCGAACGCTGATTCGCTGTAGTGGGAACGCACGCCGTTGCGACCAACCCACTTTGTCGTCATTTCCGGTACTTCATTGGTCGAAGGTTAGAAAACTACATTTACCATGGTTGCTTGGGAAAAGGACTACAAGCACTGTGATTGATTGGTTGACGTCACGTATCTGTGTAGCGAGCTCCGCCTCGCTCAGCACAGCAGAGCTGGTGACGCGCTGCGTCGACCCGCCTATTTGTGTCGTCATTTCCTGGTGCACTTTCAGTGACGAACAGTCACATTCACAAAAAACATCATAAAAAGTCAGCATTTTATGGTGAGTTACCAGCTTTTAATTTTGTTCTGTACACAAACAATAGCTCCTGTTTATTTTAAATAAAATATTTAGAATAACAGAGGTACGGACAAACATTTTTGCTTATTTTAAATACAAAGAATTTAAAATAACAAACAAAAGTACAGTTTTCACTCCAGATAACTAAAAAATTTTTCCTTTCTCTTCCTTTCTCTGACACATCATCTTCCACAGTTGTCCTGTGCACATTTAAACTTTCCTGTTTATTTCAAATAGTGAAAAGTTTAGAATAACGAATACAGAACATCTTTTATTTTGATTTTCACTGAAAATCCAGATAAAAGATGGCAGGCACAGAGGGTGAGACCCCTGACACCTCTGATACAGGGCAGCCTGTGCCACCTCAAGGCCACGACCCGACCAAAGCAGATTGGATCGAATGTGCCTTATTTTCACTCACAGGGTCCATCACAAACTATCATGAAGAGACACAGTTGATGGAGGAAGCAGATGTGGACAGAGCATTAAAAACTGTAACAGCTGGAACCACAACGGCTGAAAAGAAAGCAGACAAAGATAAACGTTTGGCTAAATTAAGCCTTCTGTTAAAGGCCAAGCTAGACTTTGAAACTGCTGTACGCCGGGCTGTCTCTACATCATGTTTAACAGCACAAATGGAGGTTGCCACTTTACAGCAGGAGGTAAAGAGTTTAACACAGTCGAGTATTGGCAGCGCTGAACAAACGCGTAGTCTCTACGAAGAATGCAGAGTGTTAAAAAGGGATTTTGACCAATCACAAGATGATTTGGAAAAATGTGTGGTGGAGAAGGATACGTATTACCATCAATACAAGTCGCTTCAGGCGGATTGTGGGGAGGCACGAGACGCGCTGGAAAAATGCACGGACACCCTGGAATCATTATCACTACGGTACACAAGGCTGCAAGAAGATTATAGAAAATCACAAGAACAGCACATGATGTTACAACGTGAAAATGATGGGTTAAAAGTCCAACTGAACAGTTGTCGAATAGAGCGTGCATCAGCAATGAACAAACTCTTTGAAGAAGAGAGAAAATGTTTGGGTCTCATGAGTAAACACCTTGAGAACTCACCGCCTCCGCTGCCTCCTCCCATACCTGATGACCTACTCCCTCCTCCACCGCCCCCGCCCATGCCAGATGCACTACTCCCTCCAACACCACCGCGCCGTCCCTTAGGGCCTCTAAAACCGACAATCCCACCGGATGCACCGGTGGGTGGATCTGATAATAACCCACAAATACCTCTATCAATGGCTGAACTACGGAATATGGCGAAAAGCATTCAAACCTTCGCCCCTGGCCCAATGGGCTCACACGAAACCAAGATCTATCTCGAAGACCTTGATTTCCAGCTTCAACGCTTCCCAGAAGCTACAGATGATGATAGAATCTGTCTGTTAAGGTTAACATCGGACAGGACGGTGCATGCTTTTATGAAGCGTCAACGAGAAGCAGTGATGAAAGACTACAGTCTTCTCTGTGCTGCGCTGATAAAGGAGTTTTCTCCTTGCACGGGGCCCGATGGCATCATAACAGCAGCTAACATCAAGCAAGGTAGGAATGAACACCCAAGGTCATATTATGACCGAATATTCCGTGCCTATTTCGGGGACAGATGCGAACCTGAAATGGAGGAGGAGGTAGGGTTTAAGTATATTTTCAGCCAAAACCTCTGCCCTGACATAAGAGAGAAAGTACATGTCAGCGCAAACTATAAACGGAGGTCCATCGAAGACATAAGAGAGTGCGCGATAGATGTTTTTACAGGTCGCACACCAAACAAAACACCCTTTGAAGTGTGTCCTGGTGAAAAGGTCAAATACCAAACGCTAGACCTTGAAGGAGCAAGAGCGCCAGCTCACTCTTTTAAGGAAGCCGAGAATAAGCAAAATTTCCAACCTGACAGACCGCAAAATGAAGGTGTCCGCTGGAACAAAGACCAAAAGGGGTCCAGAGACCCTAAGTGGTACAGGCCGCATCAAGAGGAAGAGCCCCATCAAAAAAGGAGGGCTTTCCAAAAGAAAAAGAAATATGGGTCCCAAGGAGACTCATATGAAAGAGGGTGGTCCCAGAGAGGACCCCCGAGCAATGCGCCAGCTCCTGCACCTCAAACTGAACAGTCTGGGGCGAGGAAAAACCCACAGAAGTTCCAGAAAAAAGGCCCTAAACCTCTGTCTTCAGAAGAGATGGAGAACATACGTCGGTTGTTAGAAAGTTTGAAAAAAACAAACAAGGAAAACAAACCTGGTGTGATGTGTAGCACTATCATTGATAGTGACTCAGAACACACAAATAACAGCAATGCCACGATTGCTGACAGTCACCAAGATACTGATGGTCAGGATGCTGACAATCAGGGTATAGACAGTCAACAAGATGTTGACTGTAACCATGACATCATTGTTACAGAGTCCGAGAGCCCCTCATCAGAAAAAGGGGGGGAAAGCGCACTCACCAAAGACAATGACTCGTCACAGACCGATCACTCAGACCCATGTGTGACTGCACTACCAGTACAGGTGAATGAAATTCACACAGACAATGGTAGACGTAACACACGTCGGAAAAAACCTGATAGGTTCCTGTGTAACATTATCAGGAAGGGGCCCGCTAAGAAGGCTTACCTGTCAATCACTTTAGAAGGGGTCCTCACAGAAGAGGCCCTCCTGGATGGTGGGGCTGACATAACCATTATGTCTCCCACACTGTTGAAGGAGCTAAGGATAGCCGCTAGCGGGGTTGACAGGGAAATACCCCTCAAAGAATGTGCTGTAGTACTGCAGGGACTCTCAGAGACGAGTACAACCCTTACAGCTATAGCCATGGTTCATATGCAGATTGGTGAAATGACGCTATACCACCCGGTACACGTGTCCACCGTTGACTCATTCCCATTTTTGGTTGGCCAAGACTTTATTAACCGCTTTGACGCGATTATAGATTATGGCGATCAAACAATGTGGACCAGAGTGAGCCAACCACTGCCGATCGATATGCCTACACATGGTGACACTGACTGTTTAACAGCAGGTACCGCGGAAGGCACAAAGGGGTCCTCCAACGAGAGCACAATCCCGGTAAGTGAACCTTCAGCAACAGGTGAGGCAGAAAAGGCCCAACAAGAGAGCCTCCTCTGCGAGCTGAAACAGTCAGCACTCACTGAACACTACCTACCGCAGGTAGTCAAAGGTGTTGAGATCCAAGGATCCCACACCGATGATGCTGTTTTGTCTCCTTGGACGGAGAAATCAGCGATCAGCCAAGCTTTCTATGGAACCTTGGTTAAAAAACAGTTGGGTCTAGAAATGAACAAAAAGGCTTTCCGCTTTTCGTTGGACCCCAACGATAAACAGGTAATGACCGCAAAAGGGATCATTGACCTGAAACTGATCTGGAACCAACGAGAACTGGATCACCCGTTCCTCGTGGTCCCGAACTTACCACATGCAACCTACATAGGCTCCGACATTTTGGTAAGGTTAGGTGTCCGAGTGGACATCAACAACAATGTACTGTGGTCACTAGACACAGCCACAAAGGACTCTCCTGTGCTAACAACAGAGAACCTTAAGGCTGGACAGACCATTCCAGAGGTCTGTCAGATTGCTAACAGCCATAACACTGCGGTACCACCTCAGGTTATGAACAAGCCGGTGATGTGTCACATCATGAAAGGACAAGCTATTAGCACAAAACAGGCATACTTTCAACCATCTCCTATGTTTTTCAACTTAGGACTGTCCATGGAGGCCACATGCCAAGTGACCCTCGACTGCAGAACCACGACTGTTGCTGTGTGCAACACAAGCACAGAAGAGGTACTGATCCCAAAAAACACACAGCTAGGATGGTTGATCTCTACTGATTTTCATGATTTTGAGCTAAGCATTCCATTTCTGGGAGGACTCCCAGAAAACTTGATCCCAAATCAACACACGGGGCAAGTCTTGTTCACGAAACCAACACAGGCCATAGCTCTTTTCTCCCCCACTGATTCCGACCATGACACTGTCCGCCGGTTCGGTTTCAACAAAGGAGTCAGTCTATGCCCCCAAACTTACAGTGCACTACCTGTTGACAGGTTTTACGACACTGAAGGGGACTCACTGGAGCTCCCCAAAGAACAAGAACCCCTCTCAGTTGCTTCACAGATTGACCAGGTGGTCGCCCAAGCCGACGCCCTGAAAACTGATGAAGAAAGGGACAAACTTCGCAAAGTTCTTCTAAAATATGAGAAATCATTCTCAACTGACTCGATGGATTGTGGGTTGACCACGCTCCACACAGTGAGCATCCCAACCCCGCCTAATGCTCCCCCTGCATTTGTCAGACAGTACAAGATTCCTCTGGCAGCACATCAACCTATCAGAGAAATCATTAATGACCTGTTAGAAAAAGGTATCATCCGATACTGTAACAGCACTTACTCTGCGCCTTTATGGCCGGTGTTAAAACCTAATGGTAAGTGGAGACTCACTATAGACTACAGAAAGCTGAACAAACAAGTTCCCTTATCCAGATGGCCTATGACGCAACTCCAACAGGAACTGCCCAAGGTCACCAATGGTAAGTACTTCTCGACTCTCGACGTCGCCTCTGGTTTTTGGACCATCCCTGTGCGCGCCGAGGACCAGTACAAACTAGCTTTCACTTTTGGTGGCCGTCAGTACACCTTTAACAGGTGTCCCTTTGGCTACGCTAACTCACCTGCAGAGTTCAACATCTTCTTGAACAAAGCATGTCCAGACGCCCACGAGCGTGGGACACTGATCTACGTGGACGATGTCCTTTTGAGGCAGCCAACACTGGACTCACATTTGGCTGAGATCGACCACGTTCTGAATCAGCTGACAACTGCTGGTGCTAAGATATCACTGTCAAAATGCCAATGGTGCAGAACCAAAGTGGACTACGTTGGCCTACTTGTAGGTCCTGACGGAGTACAACCACAGCTGACTCGCACCCAAGGCCTCGACAATCTCAAAGTCCCCACCAATCTCAAAGAACTACAAAGTTTTCTGGGCGTGTGTAACTACTCGAACCAATTCATCGAAAACTATGCGGACCTTGCGAAACCACTGACTGAACTCCTTAAAAAAGACGTACCATTTGTTTGGACTGACAAACAGCAACAGGCAATGGACGCTCTTATAAACAGGATCAAGTCAGCCCCTTGTTTAGTCTACCCAGACTACAACAAAGAGTTTTACTTGGAAGTGGGCTTCTCAGCTCATTGCATAAGTGCAGGTCTGTACCAGATACACGACAGAGACAAACGTGTAGTAGCCTATGCCAGCAAAACGATGGCAGGCCCCGAGTTGAGATTCTCAGACTGTGAGAAAGCTTTACTGACCACAGTGTGGGCAGTTAAACATTTCTCCAGCTACATTGGTGGACAGAAGATCATTGTGGAAACACAACACCAGCCGGTGACATTTCTTAACAGTGAACGCATCAGAGATGGTGTGGTGACAAACTCACGTGTTGCAACGTGGCTCATGGCGCTTCAAAGTTTTAACCTAGACATACGTTATGGTCAAAACAAGAAGTCACATCTGGGGACGGACTTGGCAATCTGCCAGAAGTGTACACAAGATGTACCAGCCACCCAGCCGCCGGTTGAGGTGAAACCCCCAGTAACTGAAGACCCGAATCACCACTTCTTTGATGACAATATCTGCAAAGATATGACAACATTGTACGTGGATGGATCTTCATTCCTCCGCGACAAGATCTGCAGAGCAGGTGTTGGAGGGGTCCTCCTCCAAAACCGAGAGCAGATAACTTTCAGCTACAAATTAGGATCTCAGACTTCTCAGTACGCTGAGATTGCAGGAATCCTAATAGCTCTCCAGATGGTAGTAGAACGCTCTATCAAGACGCTAGTCATCTGCACTGACTCTAACTATGCTCGTTTGAGTTTCGCTTGTCACCTCGCTGTGTGGAAACAGAACGGTTTCCTAACAAGCGACAGAAAAGTGGTCAAACACAAAGAGCTTTTCATAGCGTGTGATCACTTGGTGACATCACACGACTTACAGATCTACTGGAAGAAAGTTCCAGGGCATTCTAGAGTCCCAGGCGATGACAAGCACTACAATGACATTGCAGATTCCTTAGCCAAAGAAGGAGCCGACGAAGGTCCTCTATGGTCCTTCGACCCCTCCTGGTTAATCGAGACTCTGCCAACACATCCTTCAGTCAGAGTTATGGCAGTCACACGTGCACAGGCCGCAACCAGACCTGCTGACAACGCAGTCTCTGTACGACCCGCACTGACTGACCCAGACATCATCCAACTACAAAAGTCGGATCCTGCTATCAACTCCATGATACTGTACCTGACTGATCCGAACAAAAATAGTCCGTCTAAAGACGACCTGGATTCCGATCCAGACCTTAAGGTCCTCTATCAGCTGCGCAAACAGCTAAAACTAATCAAGGGCATCTTAACTTTCGCTCATGGACCAACGTCCTCACCTGTGTTCGTGGTTCCCCATGACCAAAGGGGGGTGATGTTAGTTCATGCCCATGATCTCCCGTCCGCAGGACACAAAGGAGATAAAGCCACGCTGACGGCATTAAAACAAATTGCCTATTGGCCTGGAATGAAAAAGGATGTCAAGGACTACATTGAAGGGTGCGTGGTCTGTGGCCAGTTTCAGCCAACCAGACCACTTCACAGAGCACCACTGCAAAGCAGAGGCATTGCATTCCCATGGTCTGACCTCCAGATCGACTGGGTTGGACCACTCACTAAGAGCTCTAGAGGAAATAAATATTTTCTCACGGTAACCTGTGCATTCACCAAATGGGTAGAATGCCTACCAGCTCCTAACGACACAGCACAAACCACTGCTATGTTGTTAATGAATCATATATTCTCAAGGTTTGGACTTCCCCTTCGGGTGAACTCAGACCAAGGTACACACTTCACAGGTGAAGTGATGAAAGAACTGTGGAAGACGCTAGGCGTCAAGGCCAACTTTCATGTCGGCTACCACCCACAGGCTTCAGGCCAAGTAGAGAGAGCAAACAGAACTGTGGTGAGTATTTTGAAGAAATACGTGGCTGCAAACCACAAGGACTGGGACGTGAAACTCCCTCTGGTCCTCATGGCCATAAGAGCCACTCCACACACATCAACTGGCATCTCTCCCTTCGAGATGATGACCGGTCGACAAATGACTCTCCCTCTACACCTGTTGTACCAACCAGGCGACGCCGCCATGGCGACAGCCTACACTACACAACAATACATGAAAGATTTGAATGTACACCTCAGAAACACTTTTGCTTTCGCCCAGAAAAACCTGGAAAAATCCGCTGAAGGACGCAAGGCGTACTACGACCAGAAGGCCTCTCACAATGAACTCCAAGTGGGAGACAGAGTCTGGTACTATACGTTCGCCCCAGCAACCGGGAAAGGAGGGTCCGAGACCGGAACTCTCGCCCGCAAACTAATGCCCAGGTGGACTGGACCTCATCTGATAACAGACAAAGTGTCCTCAGTCGTCTACGAAATCAAAATCAGCAAAGGCCGCAAAGAGCCAATTGCTAAATGGGTACATCGAAATCAGATCAAACCTTACAAGGCGTTCAATGACTCCACAAAAGACAAAGATCTCACAAACACACCGACTTCATGGGATAATAAGGTCGTCCAAACACAAGTTAGTAAATAAACTAATCAGGTTTGAACTACCGTACTTTCCCACCCTATAAGTCGCATTGTCCAATTTGAACTTAGAAACGCTAAGCCTAACACTCACAACATAACTAATCTTAACAACCGTTTAAATCCACGAGATTTAATTTGACCTCGGTCATAAAGTTGAGACCTGTTTTTCTTGTGTGTTGCACTTTGGAATCTGACGACAAGAGTGTGTCGAAGCAGTGAAACGTTGTTTCCTTGTTGTTTAGTCATTACTGTTGTCATTAGTTGAGATATTGTTTTGGTTCTGAACACTCCCAGCCAAAAAGGTTTTGTATTAACATTGGTTAATGAATGATATGGATTTAACTATGCCAACATGCAGTTCGTTTTGTTAAATCTCAATCGTCGAAGAGTCAATGTAGTTTAAAGCTACTCAAGGTACCATAAACTACATTGACCTCACAATTTCTAAATTGAACCGATTCGATCGTTTCTATTCTAGATTGTCTATTCATTTTGATGAGTCTCGCCATAGACTTCAAAATTTATTAGGAATACCAAATCCTACGTCGTTCGTCTAAAAGACAACAGACATTTAGATCAAACTATATTTCATTTTTATTTTAGTTTAACCTAAACTAAGTAATGAATGGAGGAATAGTTTGGAATTAGAGGCCTTCGTTACAGAAGCCCTCCAAAATTCTATAGGTACAGATCCCTATACCTAATTTATAGATTTGATCCACCCCTTAATTGGTAATTGTAGCTGATCTAAACCATGATAGCTTACATACCAGGTGCATATAGGTAAGGCTTAATGTAAAATCCCAATCATAAGCCCACCTTAAAAAACCACATAATTGCATGACACATAGAACCAGAGTGGCACTGACTGGAAACCAACCAGCCAACAACCTTCGATGTGGGGACCTGCAGCTCCAACGCTTGGTCTTCAACCTTCGTCCAAGGGCCGCCTCCTCTGCGTCAATCGAGGGATCCCCTCTACATGCTGATTATGAAAACAATTGTTGCTGATCATTCAACAAAACTAATCGTTGGGGATTTACTGCTGTGGAATTACCGCTGTGGATTATAAGACTTTGTTTTCCAAAGGATCACAGACTTTGTTTTCCAAGAGTTAACAGACTCAGTTTTCCGAGGGATTAAAAGCTTACCGCAATGGGATTACCTACGAACAGTATGGAATTTCCAAAAACTTTATGGGATTATAATTTTTGATTTTTTTTTTCCACTTGCTGGATTACTTCAAGATCAAAGACAGTTCAAGGTTTCCTTTCGTGTTGGACCCCATCCCCAAGGACTGGCGATGGCTTCCAAAAGGGGGGAGATGTAATGGACCTACCCAGGGTCAAATTAAGGTTTTTGAACTGTCCAGTGATGACCTTTACTGACCACTCAGTAAAGCAAGACATTTACTACAAAATCATTCATTTAGCTATAATCTGATAAATATAGTCACCAAAAGAGACTATTTCTATCTTTGATTTTATCCTAATGTGATCAAAAGAATAACTTTTGTCATTTTCATGATGTGTGCTTTTAAGCTGTGTCATTCTCCAAGAGTTAAACTGTGTTCACTGCTGTGTTTAAAGGTGAAGCCTTCGGGTCACAGAGACCGGACGGTTTTGTTTAGAAACTCAGAGACAGTCTCATGAGCAGGGCTCCAGCGTTATCTGTCTTTTTTCCTAAACATTTCTCTCTGCTGCTGGCTTTAACCTTGGGTATGATAAGACAAATGAACTCCTCGACTGGTCCTTCCTTAAGTACTAGTTCTAAGCTTTTGCTGAAAGGCTTCAGAGAGTTGCTGGGAACTTCAAGAGATGTGAACTTTCCCAAGAGCTGGACACGTGTGGTCAAGAGCTAACGACCGGCGTCTTCAGCTAAGGACTGATAACAGGCTGTTATGAGTCTACTTCGAACAAGCGTAAGATCAAGAACTTTGCCTATTCCTTCCTGGAATAAGTTTATCTTGAAGTCAGAGGCCTGAAGCTGACATATTCTCTGATGACCAACGCAAAAACCAGGAGACGTTGAAACGTAAACTAAAACCAGTTTTGGACGTGCTGGGACTAAAGGACTCTGTGCATCTGAAGGCTGGTGTCTTCCCTCTTACCGGGCTGTCGTCAAAAGGTAAAGGGCTGTTTACAAAACGTACTTGGATTTTAGCAGAAGTCGGATGAGAAGTGTCACTCTGGTCTCATGCTCAGGATAATTTTCTTCTTAAATCTTTCCTCCTATTTCTTTTCCCTCTCAACCTAAGCTGGAAACTATATTTTGAAGTTAAAGAGCCCACAGACTAAATATGTTAACATCTAGTATTTATGTCTGTTGTGTTAAATTTAAGTGTGCTGACGTATTTGAATTGAAAGAAAGTGAAATCATGTCAATCAAGTGTAATGGTGTTAATTTAGTTGATTTATTTTAAATAAATGGTAGTGTCGCCTGGCATACCAAACTAAGTTAATGTCCATTGTCACTTAATGGCTCTGTTTATTTATCCATCATAAAGATCACAGAAATATTGGGTAAACTGAAAAAGAACAGAATCCGTGAACATTTACTATTCAATCTGAATAAGTAAATTAATTAAGGTAAAGAGGTCAGTATTAATATTGACCTCCATTTAACCCCTTACACCACCACTGCCAATTACCCAACACTGTTCTGAGGCCCAACATCAAATCTGTTGTGATACCACTGCTGAACGTGGCAGTAAACCAAATACTGTGACGGATTTGATCAACTGAAAGTCACAAAGCTGATATCAAATATAGACGTAGATCGTTTTAAATATAGTGTCATCATTAGTCCAAACCGAGTGTAATTGGGAGTGTTTCATCAACAGTTTGAGCCTTAGATTTGTCCATTGGCAGGAATCCACTCCTAATTCAATCCCAATGAACTTTATGGCTCAGTTATTAGTCGTTAACTGACAGGTCGAGGTGTGAGGCATTAAAGGGGACCACACATGCAAAATTCACTTTTTAATGTTTTTTTACTAAACTTTGGGTATTTACTTCATAAAAAAACAGTCCTTGTGCCAAAAAAATGCACCCAGTGGTTTATTTACTCTAAGTAGATTTATTTATTTTTGATAAATACACCAGGATTCACACTTCCTGCATTTATTGACGTCACAAGCCGCCAGCCAATCAGATCAAACCTGAGTCCAGCCCCTCACCTAGCAACCCCTGGTTAGGCTCAACCCACTTCTGTATTAAACACATGACTGTTGTTTTTCATGATTTCATCTCATCTTTTGTTTATATGTTCTTAATTTCATGTGTACAGCACTTTGTTGCAGCTGTGTTTTTTTAAATGGCTTTATGAAGTCGAAGACGCAAATTCAACAATGGCAGGACTCACAGCTGCATCGAATCACTCAACTGTCCACCTGGATACAGCTGCATCGAATCACTCATCAACTGTCCACCTGGATATGAGGCACCCCTTTCCTCAGCTCTTCCTGTTTGCCCGTTACTAGTCTAGTCGTGTTCTGCTCGTCTAGCTCGTCTCGTGTTTTCAATTTCGCCTTCGCCATCGTTCTATTTCAACTTTCGACTTCGCCATGTCTGACGTCGATTCCTGCGCCTCCGGGGACTCCCCGGTCCTCATCCCGGCCACCGCTGGTCCTCCTTCCCCTGCTCCCACCCGTCGGAGCTCTCGGCGCGCCTCGCGCCCCGTTTCCTACTCCCCGTCTGCATACCTGCAGTCTAGGGGCATCTGCCCGGCGTCCGGTCTCACCTCTGCCCAGCTGGAGTCCCTCGCCGAGCTGGTTCCATCCGGCGACTCTTCGCCTCCTTCGCGGCAGCTGACGCCCGTGTCCGGGAAGCGTACCAGGAAGCGGTCTCCACCTCCCGCCAAACGCAGCAGGGGCCGTCCCCGTTCCTCCGGTGCCCCCGCTCCGGACCCAGAGCCGGTCCCCTCCACGAGCCGCTGCGTTCCTCCTGCGCCGGCCGCCCGTGCCCCGGCCTCCTCTCCGCCTCTCTCCCCGCTCCCCGGCCGGCGTTCCGATCGGCCTTCGCAGGTCCATCTGTCCTCTGAGCTGCTCGCCTCGCTCAACGAGCTCGTCCGGTCAGTCTCGGCTCTGTCCGCTCAGCGTCAGCCCTCTGCTCCAGCATCGTTGCCGGGTCAGTCAGCTCCCCTGCCTGGTCCCGTGGCGTTCACTCTCGCCGAGGCCCGCTCCGCTCCTCCACTGGGTAAGACGTATCGTTACTTGTCCACAGTCGTTCTGCTTTGCCTCGACGTGCCTCATTTTTGTCTTTTATGGTCAGTTCGCTGACTTGCGCCGCTCCTAGCTCTGCTGCTAATGCTAGGTCGGCTCTTCTTCGTTGATTTTCGCCCGTTCTGCAGCGCCGTCTGGTGCGCAGGCGGTGGTACTGCGACTGCGTTGTGTTAACTTGCCAGGCAGATGGCGCTGTTGTTCCACCATCGTTTCTTCATGTCTTGCTGGTTTGTTTTACACAAACCTTCGCCTTGTGTAGCTTTAGTGATGTTTAATCTGTTTAAATTCTGTCGCACTGGCGTCGTTTGACCTGTTTCAGTGACTTTGGTATGTTTAATCTGTTTGAATTCTGTCGCACTGGCATTGTTTTGCCTGTTTGGGGGCCTTTGGTAAGTTTGATCTGTTTAAATTCTGTCGCACTGGCGTCGTTTGACCTGTTGAGTGACTTTGGTACGTTTGATCTGTTTAAATTCTGTCGCCCTGGCGTCGTTTTACCTGTTTAGATCGTGTCGCGTTGGTAATGCTTGCACTGTGGATGTTCTGTGTGGTTGGTGATCGAGGTGGCTGTACTCGTGAGCTGCCTGGTGCTGTCCTGACTTTAATTGTTTTTCTTCATGCTCTCCCTCTTTAGGCCAGCCGTACATGCCGGCACATGCTTCGATTTCCCCGAGGCTCCGTGCTAAGATCCTGCAGGGGCAGCACGTTAATCTGGTTTCCCTGCTGCTCCCCTCCCCCCCGGTCGATCATCAGGTGGCCTCCTCCTCAGAGTTCACTGCGGTCTTCCGCTCCGCCGATCCCCGCCTGTCCAGGGACCTGTCCGTCGGCGAGTTTGTGGCGGCCTTTGGGGTTTTCCGGGATGTTCTTTGCTCGGTCTACCCCGAGCGTAGGGTTGAGCTGGACGCCTACCTCGCCTTGGTGGTAGATCTCAGCCTCTCGTACGGCAGGTCCCTGTTCTACCGTTACCATAACGCCTTTTCCACCAAGGCTGCTGCCTTCCTGTCCCGGTCAGGGATGCGTCTTGACTGGTCGGTCCTGGACACTGACCTCCTTGTCATGCTGACCCACGCGGCCCCCTGCCACTCCTGCTCTGCTGTCGGCCATCGCAGTTCCCTCTGCCCCTCTGTCCCGTTTGCCCTGCCTCCTCTGCCCTCCCTGCTGGCGCCCCGTTCTGTTGGGGGTTCTGTTGGGGGTTCTGTTGGGGGTTCTGTTGGGGGTTCTGTTGGGGGTTCTGTTGGCGGCCTGCGTACGGACCGCCGCGGTCGTCGGGTGGAGGTATTCAATAACATGCCCATTTGTAATAATTTTAACCGTGCCGTCTGCTCCTACCCTAATTGCAACTTCCTCCATGTGTGTAGCATCTGCAGGGACGCACACCCGAGGTCCGTCTGCCCTCGCCGGTTGGGTCCCCCGAAGGCCCTCCCCGGGTCCAGCCGCTGATTTCCCGTTTTCTGTCCACCCCTGTTTTGGTTCCTGAGTTGGCCTCGCTGCTTCTGTCTCACCCCGATCGTTCATTCGTTGATTTTCTCCTCACCGGTCTTTCCCAGGGTTTTTTCATCGGGGTTTCCTGCCCTCCTTCTGCCTCCTTGGTTTGTCCCAACCTGCGTTCGGCGCTCGCCGAACCAGACGTAGTGGCCCTGCTCCTCCGCAAGGAGGTGTCTAAGGGCTTTATGATCGGCCCCTTTGTGTCTCCCCCCTTTTCCCCCTTTCGAGTCAGTCCGTTGGGCGTGGCCACTCGTAAGTTTACTCTTAAGAAACGTTTAATTATCGATCTGTCCGCCCCTCGTTCTGGTCCCCATCCCAGCATCAACTCCCTTATTCCTAAACCCCCCTTTTCTCTTTCTTACGCCTCTGTTGACCACGCCATCTCCCTGATTAAGACCGCTGGCAGGGGGGCATGGCTGGCCAAGGCGGACATCTCCGACGCCTTTAAGGTCTTGCCTGTCCATCCCTCTCAGTGGCACCTTCTTGGGGTCAAATGGGACGGCTCCTTTTATTTCTCCGTAAGGCTCACCTTCGGCTGCCGCAGCAGCCCTAGCTTGTTTGACAACCTTTCGGAGGCTCTTTGTTGGATCCTCCTAAACGTCCATAGGATCCCGGCCGTCCTACATCTGCTGGACGACTTTCTTCTTGTGGACCCGCCTTCTCCGTCCCCAGGGCCCTCTCTCGCCACGCTCCGTCGGCTCTTTCGCCGCGTGGGCGTCCCCTTGTCCGACGAGAAGACGGTGGGCCCGTCTACCCGTTTGGAGTTTTTGGGGATCACGCTTGACTCCGAGCTGATGGTAGCTTCCCTTCCTGAGGATAAGCTCGCCCGTATCCGGGAGTTTTCTCGAGCTTATGCCTCTGCCGTGGCCATTTCGAAACGCCAGCTTCTCTCGTTGCTGGGCTACCTCAACTTTGCTATCCGCATAATTCCTCAGGGCCGCTCTTTCATATCTCGCCTGCTCGATCTGGCTAGATCGGTCCCTGCCTTGGGGGATTGCGTCTCTCTGGACGAGGGCTGTCGTTCCGATCTGGCTTTCTGGGCCAAGCTGTTGTCGGATTGGAACGGCATCTCTTTCTTTTATGACGACGTCGTGCAGTCTGCGGATTCTCTGCAGTTCTTCACGGACGCCGCCCCATCCTCAGGTTTTGGGGGGGTTTTCCAGGGCCATTGGTTTGCGGGTGAATGGCCCCCTTCTTTTCCCCGTGCTGAGTCTTCGGCCTTTTATGAAATCGTGCCCATAGCCATAGCCTGCTGCCTCTGGGGTCGTTTCTGGAAGAGGAAGCGCATCTCTGCCATGTGCGATAATCTCGCCATGGTCGACGCCATCAATAAAGGCCGCTCTCCCGTCCAGTCCATCATGCCCTACATCCGCCGCATCACATGGCAGTCCGTCACGGACAACTTCATACTGTCCGCTCGCCATGTGCCCGGTCACTCCAACGTCCTCGCGGACGCTCTGTCTAGATCCCGATTCCAGGTCTTCCGTCGGCTCTGCCCATCAGCCGATCCCTCTCCAACTCAATGCCCCGATCTGGGGGATATCGCTTTGTATTAGCGTCCCCGTCACCTGTCAGCTCCTTTTAGCCACCCTTAGTTAGCATCAACCCGTGTGTTTTATCATCGTTAATAATATGCAATAACGCGGCTGCTCTCCCTCCTTCTGCTTCCAGGTCACCCGTCGCCTCTGCCCGTCTGTCGTTCCTTCGGTCCATTGCCCGGACCTGCCGATCCTCGCCCCATCGCGACCTCCTCGCTTCTCCCGCTCCTACAGTCGGCCCGTGTCTACATCCGCTCAGGTTTAGCCCCTTCCACTCAGCGATCGTATTCATTCGCTTGGCGCCTGTACGCTAAGTTCTGTGCGGCTGTTGGGTCCTCCCTTCTCCCGGTTCTCGTACCCACAGTCATAGCTTTCATCACGTACTGTTTTGACCATCGCCGTTTCAAGCTACCGTACATTAAATCCCTCCTAGCTGGCATTAACTTCCATGCACAACTTCATCATCTCGGTCCACTCCCTAGTTTGTTCTCCAACCACGTCATTAAACTCCTCCTGAAGGGTTTAGCTAAGCGTTCTCCTCCCCAGCTTGACGGCAGACGACCAATCACTTTTTCTGTTCTTAAGAGACTTCTAGTAGCCCTCCGGTCCTCCTCCTATTCGTCGTATCTGAAGGCGCTCCTTTCAAGCGTGTTTCTCCTGGCCTTCTACGGACTCCTTCGGGTCGGCGAGTTCACATCTCGGGGCAGCTTCGATCCTTCAGTAGATCTAACCCCCGATGATCTGGTTTTCTTTCCCGACCATTTTGACCTCTGCCTCAAGCACTCGAAGGGCAAAGGCCCTGCAGTTGTCTCCATAGCTCGCATAGACGGCCCGTATTGTCCCTTCCGTGCCATGGTTAGGTTCATCTTTAAACGTCGTAAGCTCTGCCCCTCCATCGGTCCCTTGTTCCTCACTCCCGACAGCACCCCCATGACTGCAGCATGGTTCGTCAGATTTCTCAGGAAATCCTTGGCCCTGTGCGGCCTTCCCCCTCTCCATTACTCTGGCCATTCCTTTCGGATTGGGGCTGCTACCTCCGCCGCTGTTCAAGGTGCATCGGGGGCATCCCTCCAACAGCTAGGTCGCTGGTCTTCGACAGCCTACTCCTCTTACGTCCGCCCGGATCTTCAATCAGTGCTCTCTGCTCAACGCTTGCTCAGCCGTTAGGTGAGCTCTAACATCACATACTAGTGGTAGTGTCCTCCTGCTCTGTGTCACCTCCCTCTTTTGACAGCTCAAGCCAAATCACTTCCCCTTTTTGTCTTCTCTCCCTGGAATGGGGCTAGAGTCCATGCACGCTCGCTCTCAGTTGCCCAAGCGAGGCTCGTTCCCGGGAATGCTGCTGTCGCCCATTCCAAGAAAAGAGGCGTCGTTGCCCAGTCCGTGAAAGGAGGCCGTCGTTGCCCAGTCCACGTAAAGAGGCCGTCGTTGCCCAGTCCGAGAAAAAAGAGGCAGTCGTTGCCCAGTCCACGTAAAGAGGTAGTCGTTGCCCAATCCACGTAAAGAGGCAGTCTTTGCCTAGTCCGTGAAAAGAGGCTGTTGCCCATGCATGCCCTCGGGCAGCCAGACCCTCGCCAGCTCGGCCCCGGCTTTTCTTTTTGGGGGGTAGATATCCATAATCTATCTCCCTATGCCGGACATTCAAGCTCTCAGCAGTCCGGCATGCATGCCCTCCGCCGGGGCCCGAGCGCCAAAGAAACCTTAATCAATAAAACATTTTAATTGTGTTCTCTCTCTCGTTTTGTGAGTCTCTTCAGGTTGAAATGAAGTCGAAGACGCAAATTCAACAATGGCAGGACTCACAGCTGCATCGAATCACTCAACTGTCCACCTGGATACAGCTGCATCGAATCACTCATCAACTGTCCACCTGGATATGAGGCACCCCTTTCCTCAGCTCTTCCTGTTTGCCCGTTACTAGTCTAGTCGCCTCCCACCACCTCCCCGTCTCCTCCCGGGGTTTCTGGTTCCTCGGCTCCCCCCTGTTCTGCGTCCCGCCTCCGCCGCCTGGGGTTGTCCTGCTCGCCTTCGTCTTGGTCCTGCTGCTGTGTGCATTCCTGCTTCCTGTTCCCTGCGACCCAGCCGGTCATGGCAGATGGCCGCTTGTCCTGAGCCTGGTTCTGCTGGAGGTTTCTTCCTCTCGAGGGAGTTTTTCCTTCCCACTGTCGCTTCGTGCTTGCTCAGGATGGAGGTTCTGCGCTGGTGTTCGTCTCAGGGTTGTCCGGAGCCGTCGGCCGCTGGCTGGCCGTCATTCACGTACCGGTGGGATGGATTGGACGTCTGCGATCCCTTCTCCACCACCGGGTTCGGGTCCCGGGGGGTAGATATCCATAATCTATCTCCCTATGCCGGACATTCAAGCTCTCAGCAGTCCGGCATGCATGCCCTCCGCCGGGGCCCGAGCGCCAAAGAAACCTTAATCAATAAAACATTTTAATTGTGTTCTCTCTCTCGTTTTGTGAGTCTCTTCAGGTTGAAATAAATAAAGTATAATTGTTATTTTTATGTTTTAGTTCAATTTTTAGTGTATTTGCGATCGCTGCCAACGCGCAGCCGGCAAAAATTAAACGAGCGGACCACAGGCGGAAGGACCGGGTTCGACGGGACCCTCTTCCGGCGCGATGGAGCGGAGCTTCAACTGTACAGCCTTGCAGCAGCCTCGCAGCAGGCTCGCAGCAAGAGGACCTTCTCCTTACAGATTAATTTACGGGAGACACTTGGTGAACTTTGTGTTGTCTTCACTGGAACAGCGATAACTCCCAAAATCTCCGCGTGCTTCACGAGCGGAGCTGGCGAAAACCGGAAGAGGAACAAGCTAACATTAGCTTCGGATTCGGGTGGTCTAATGCTAAAAGGAGCAGCAAACTGCGGCGCGCTCAGACGGGTTTCGGTAAGTTATCTTAAGCTAACACTAACAGTAAGTCAAATGAGTAATAAAAAAAGAGCTAATTTTAAAACAACAACACATTACAGATACTGGCTGTTACAGAGGGCGTGAACAGATCGTTGAAGGGCGTGGACTTCAAGAAACCGGTCGTTCAAAACGAAAGTTAAAAATGGCAGAATTAAAAAGGGTATAATTGATTATCTAATAATTATTTTGTGCATTAAATTGAAGGAATAGGGTCTGGATATCCCACAGAAATACCATAAAAATTTAAAAAATACATCTGAGGTCCCCTTTAAAAGGCTGCTATATTAAATTTTATGACACTTCTGACGGTTTGGTAAAGCGGTCTGTTGGATGAAAGAGAACAAGAGTTAAAAAGATGCCGCACGGTGAAGGTCTGTTAAAAGGAACTCCAACAGATTAATATTCAACTAACAATAAACTGGTGTGTCCCGGCGTTGGCCCAGCAGTCCACTGCAGAACTGACACACAGTGGCCCAGTAAAAAAACAAAGACCTGCCAGAAAACAGCTTATTTATGATTCTCTGAGCAGAGGAAAGGAAATCACAAATGCAAAGGTTGACTTTTTAAATCAACACGCTTAACGTCTGAGAATCAAAAATGTATACCTTCTCTAACATCAGAGCAGAGATCCAAACTTAAACAAGACCACTGCATGGGGTAGAGAAAGATTATTACGGTGTAACTTTTTTAAAAGTATCTTGTGAGGTAAATAAAATGAGAACATTTTCTCAAGCTTTAGCTAAAATTTCCTTTTAAGTGATCAAATCAGCTGTAAAAGTTTGCATGTTTTCATCCAAATGGTTCAACCAAGATGTTTGTGCCCCGCTGAACTTTTCCAGTTTTCATTTTTTTAAAGAGTGTAGCTTTAACAACACTATTATGAACAGTTCCTATCCAGGAACTTGCAGTAATTTGGACTGACAATGTTGGAATCTAACGTTGTTCTCCAACTAGGAGTGCACCGATTGCAGCTTTCTGGCCGATCACGATCTCTAAAAAACCTGACCTGCCGATTCCGATTTTGTTTTATAAGGGACACTGTCTGGTGTTATAAGTAGGAATGCACCGATTGCAGCTTTCTGGCCGATCACGATTTCTACAAAGTCTGACCTGCTTGATTCCGATTTTGGCCGATACCGATTTTGTTTTATAAGAGACACTGTCAGGTGTTATAAAGTCACAATGCACCTTCAATTTTCCATCTTGTTTTATTGAAAAACATACCCTTGAACAATATCCTAGAAACAATACAAACTTGTTTTAACTGGCCATGAGGCAGTGCTCTGAAATATAAATTCAGTTCAGACAATTGTTGTTAAAACTAAAAAAACAATTGGTAAAATCCATTTCTCATGTTGGTCGATCTCAGATCTCCCAAAATTAAGGAAATCGGGGCCGATAAATTGGTGCACTCCTATTTCCAACTTGTGCAAACCTAAAAATACACCAGGAACGACGAGCGTCATCATTAGACCTCTTATGGCGTGACTCTTTATTTTAGGAGAAAAAAATATACATTTCATCCTTGTTTTAGGAGCTTGGGGGTCCCTGATAATATATTGATCATAAAATGTACCCCCCAGCCCCCACCACCACCAGCATATTGGTTTGTTAGCTCAGGGTAACAATATGCTATAAGGTTACTAAAACACCAAGATTTTGTATGGTATAATAATGGAATAAGGAACAAACAACACAATAAATACATTAGAGCAAGTTTCAGTTCAATAACAATTTCATCTAGTGTTT
>JBBPBX010004495.1:21440-32789 GCA_038048925.1 Garcialebias charrua | reverse complement strand
TGTGTTTAGTTCCTCAAAAGCCCCAAATCACAAATGAGTTTTAAAAAAAAGGAGGCACCGTGGATGCGTTCCTGTCTACCTGGTGGCGGTGCTCGAGTACCTGACCCGTGAGCTCTTGGAGCTGGTGGGAAACGTGGCGCATGACAACAAAATCAGGATCATCCCCAACACCTGCTGCTGGCTGTCTGCTATGAGGAGAAGCTCAACAAGCTGCTGGGAGGAGTGGCCATCGCTCAGGGAAGAGTTCTGCCCAACATTCAGGTGGTCCTGCTGCCCAAGAAGACCAAGAAACCCCCCAAGTCCAAGTAGAAAGATCAACATCTGTGTCCATTCTTCAGATCCGCTGTAAGACAGACCGCTACAAGAGATCCTTCCTGCCCACAGCCATCAGCATCTGTAACAACTCCTTAATGAAACCAGGATGATGAGTTACAACATTTAATTTCCCTTTTTCAACTGAATTGAATTGAATTTGATGCTGGGTCTCAAAAATATGTATTTTTTTAATATAAATTTATGAGAGGACAAGCTTAAAAAATGTTGAGTAGTTATCATGATGTTTTCTATAAGTAATAGCAGCACATAAAAACAAATATTCAATTAAACCTATGTTTATCAAACTGAATTTTCTTAACTCCCTTATTGCTGTATTTATCAAATAACCTATAAACGACAACAACAAAAGAAATCTCCTGAAATTCTGTTCTGTTTTTTTAATTTATTTTGGTATCCCGCCTAGAATGTGGAATGTCCCCCACTTCTTAAATAATTTTTGGAGGCCCCTCTTGCAAAGTGTACTCCTCAAACACCGCTCCTATCATTTATGGTTTATGATTTCAAATCTGCTTCCAGATTATATTTTGTATGGAAACAGAACGCAGTTATGAGTAACGTGTTAACCTGCAAACCAAAAACTGACACATCATTTGAAACGTGCAGACTGGGGGTGCAACAATAAAACCTTCCCCCTAAAATTGAGATTATGAGGCTGTGTTTACATCACATGTAAAAAGTGAGATGTTTTAAATTAATTTCAGTTCAGTTTATTTATATAGCACCACATCAACAAGAAGTTGTCTCAGAGCATTGTACAAAAACATCACATACATTATAAAAGCCACTTAGTAAAACTTATCCATCTAAGGAAGCCAGCAGATTGCATTGAATCTTCATTTTGCCGCAGTCTCCCATCCTGAGCAAGTATACTGGCAAGAGTGGAAAGGAAAAACTCCCTTTTAACAGGACAAATCCTCCAGCAGAACCAGGCTTGAGACGAGCAGCCATCTGCTTCAATCAGCTGGGGTTTGAGAGGACAGGAAGGAGAAAAACATAAGCATAGCAAGTCCAGTTGTACTTTCTATTGGAGAACATGTAGTCAATTTGTCCTCCAGTCTAGCAGCATAACTAAGGGATAGTTCAGAAAACTCAGGCCGACCCTAAGGAAAGACTTAAGCCTATTCTTAACAGTGGACGATGTGTCAGCCTCACGGACTGGAAGTTGGTTCCACAAGAGAGGAGCCTGATAACTGAAAGGTCTGCCTCCCATTCTGCTTTAGGAAACTACCACAAGTAAACCTGCAGTCTGAGACTGTAATGCTCTGTTAGGAAAATATGGAACAATAAGGTCTGTAATATAAGATGGAGCAAGGGTGTTGAGAGCTTTGTAGGTTAGAAGTAAATATTTTGAATTCCATTCTGAATTTGACAGGGAGCCAATGATCTCTCCTACCAACACTCATTAGAATTCTGGCAGTGAATTTTGGATCAACTGAAGACTTTTTATATAATTTTTGACACTCAGATAATAAACAGTTGCAATAGTCCAGCCTCTATATGATAAATGCACAAACTAGTTTTCCTGCATAATTTTTTGGCAATATGTTTCTAATCTTAGTTATATTACAGAGGTAGAGGAAATCGGTCCTGGTAAATTTTTAATGTTAAAAGACATATCCTGATCAAAAATAACAATTTTACATTAGAAATGGAGGCCAAATTAATGCCATCCAGAGGAAGTGAAAGGCAAAGTTTATTCCAAAGAGGCTCAAGTCCAAAAATCCCAACCTCTGTCTTGTCTGACTTTAAAAGAGCATTAAGGATCAACTTGGGTTTTGTGTCTTTAATACATGCTTGTAATCTAAGTACCGGTAACTGCTTGGATTCATCAGTTTTCTTTGGTAAATATAACTGAGTATCATCTGCATAAAAATAAATAAAAATTACCAGCTGTTTGATAACTTTTCCTAATGGAAGCATGGTATGAAGTGAAGAGTTTTGCTCCAAGCTCTGACCCCTGAGGAACTCAGGAATAACTTTGGTGTGAATATTCATTATTTATATTTAGAAACTGGAATCTATCAGATAAATATGATTCAAACCATTTTAGAGCTGTTCCTGTAATCCCAATATCATATTCAAGCCCCTGTAGTAAAATATTGTGATCATTTGTATCAAATGCTGCACTGAGGTCTAACAGGACCAGTATAGACACAAGTCCATTGTCTGAGGCCATGAGAATATCATTAGTAACTTTCACCAGTGCTGTTTCTGTGCCATGATGAGCTCTAAACCATTACTCTTTGTTTGACCTCTTTGTTAAGAAATCAGGTCTCTCTTTTAAATGAGTCCCCAAGGCTCAATGGGATTAACCTTTCTAAATAAAGGTTGAATGAATGACTAAAACTTCTCAGATTATTTCTGTACAGATGTTCACACAATTGCCAAAAACCTGGATGAATGCCAACTTTCTCCAATTAAACACATCGAAAACAGAAGCTATTTTGGTTGGTACCCTGCATCAGACTCACTCATCATCTATCTTTACCATAATCTTCTCTGGCCCAAACATTCCCTTTTCTGATACAGTGACTAATCTTGGTGTAAGATTTGATTCTCATTTTAGATTTGTATCCTATATAAAAAATAAAAATAAACCTTTGCAAGACTACGTTCTTTCATCTCAAAAACATCTCCAAACTCCGTCCATTACCGGGTACCGGTACTCTCTTTTTCTGATGCTGAAAAACGTGTCCATGCTTTTGTCTCCTGAAGACTGGACTACTGCAATGCACTTTTTTATGGAATTTCATCCAAGCACATTCGAAAACTTCAGTATGTGCAGAACAGTGCAGCCAGGATTCTGATCAAGCAAAGGAAACATGAGCACATCACTCCAATCCTTAAATCTCTCCACTGGCTTCCCATTTCACTCCGTATTGAATACAAGATTTCCTTACCAATCCATTCACGACAATGCTGCACACTATTTAAAAAAACTGCTCACTGCTCGGACATCAACACGGTCCCTCCGCTCGACAAATTCTCAGCTTCGCCCTTCCCAGACAAAACTGTGCACCAAGGGTGACAGAGCCTTTTGCTCTGCTGCTCCTCATAACCTCCCCAACCATCTAAGGATACTCCAGACTACTGAAAGTTTTAAGAAAGGACTGACAACTTTTTTATTTAAAGTATTTTATAGTGTTTAAAGGTATTTTTAATCCTGTAGCGTTTTTAAAAAGTTTTTTCCCCATTTTTTTGTCCTTTTTTTAGTCTTTTAGCTTTTTAATTTCTCTCATTTTATATTGTAGCACTTTGAGATTGTAAAACGTAAAGTGCCGTACAATATGAATAAATAATAATAATAATAATTATTATTATTATTATTATTATTAATTGATTTGCAACTATTTATTTCAAGAATTTTTAAGATGAATATTAGATTAGATATAGGTCTATAATTGGCCAGAATTCCTGTATCAAGATTAGGTTTCTTAAGTAGAGGTTTTATTACAGCAACCTTTAAGTACTGTGGTACATAACCATTAATTATAGACAAATTAAGGAGATCCTAAATGGGTTTCTTGTTATTCTTCTCTTAGCTTTTCTCTTTTCAGGGGTCTCCACAGCGAGTCATCCTTCTCAATCTCACTCTGTCCTCTGCATCCTCTGTCCTCACTCTAACAACTACCTCCATGTCCTCTCTAACTGCATCCATATATCTCCTCTTTGTTTTTTCCTGGCAGCTGCATTTCTAACATCCTTCTACCAATATACCCACTGTCCCTCCTCTGGACATGTCCAAACCATCTCAGTCTGGCCTCTCTAACTTTATCTCCCAGTTGTTCAACATGTGCTGTACCTCTGATGATCTCATTCCTGATCTTATCCATCCTTGTCACTCCTAAGGAGAACCTCAGCATCTTCATTTCTGCCACTTCCAGTTCTTTCTCCTGTCTTTTTGTCAGTGGCACTGTCTCCAGACCATACAATATACATGTAGCTGGTCTCACCACTGTCTTGTAAACTTTTCCTTTGACCTTTGCTGCCACATTTTGTTCCAAATTGTTCCCGAAACTTTTCTCCATCCAATCCATCTTGCCTGGACTCTCTTTTTCACCTCTTTACAACACCCTATTTTCATGGACAGTGGACCTTTGTGACCTCTGCTCTTTGTAGCTTCACTGTTCCACCGGCATCCCTCTCATTCACACACATGTACTCTGTCTTACTATGGCTGACTTTTGTTCCTCTTCTTTCAAGTGCATACCTGCACCTCTCCACGTTCTATTGGACCTGTTCCCTGTTTTCAACATAGATCATAATACTGTATCATCTGCAAACATCATAGTCCAAGGGGATTCCTGCCTGACCTCATCTGCTAGTCGGTCCATCACCAGAGCAAACAAGGGGGGGCTCAGAGCCGATCCTTGATGCAATCCCACCTCCACCTTGAAGCTATCTGTCACTCCTACAGCACATCTCACCACTGTCCTGCTGTCCTCATACATGTCCTGTACCAGTCTAACATACTTTTCTGCCACTCCAGATTTCCTCATGCAATACCACACCTCCTCTCTTGGCACCCTGTCATATGCTTTTTCTAAATCCACAAAGACACAATGGAGTTCTTTCTGACCCTCTCTGTACTTCTCCATCAGCATTCTCAAAGCAAAGATAATAATAATAATAATAATTTTATTTAAAAGCGCCTTTCAAGACACCCAAGGACACCACAGATGGCATATGTGCTCTTTCTCTGCATGAAACCATACTGCTGCTCACAGATACTGTAGTCACCTCTTGTCTAAGTCTTGCTTTCACAACTCTCTCCCAGATTTTCATTGTGTGACTCATTAACATCAATTGAGCATGAACTTAGATCTAAATTCCTCTGTAATTGCTACAACTCTGTACAACACACTTGTTCTTAAAAATGGGCATCAGCGCAGTACTTCTCCCTTCCTCAGGTATTTTTTCACCCTCAAATATACTATTGAATATTTCATTCAAAGACATTTCAAAATTGCCTCTGGTATGTCATCAGGTCCTATGGCCTTCCCCTTCGTCATTCTTTTCAGAGCTTTCTGGACTTCACCCTCACAAATCTTTCCCAGTTCCTGGTCCACTTCTATGACCTCTACCCTTCTTTCCTTTTCATTCTCTTCATTTTTTAGCTCCTCAAAGTTATTTTTCCATCTTTCCATCACACTCTCCTCACTTGTTAAAACTTTACCATTCACATATTTCACAAGTCCAACATGTTGCACATCCTTTCCAGCCTGATCCCACTGTATCGCCAATCGATACAATCCCCTCTCACCCTCTTTAGTGTCCATCCTTCCATACAACTCATCATACGCCCTCTGCTTCCTCTTTGCTCTACTTCACATTTCCTATTCCTGCCTCCTCTCTTCAGTCTTCTCACTGTCATCACAGGCATCAGGCATCAGAGGCAATAGTAGGAAGGATGCTGTGAATTTAATCTCTAGCTGAAATTGTTTTATTTACCGGTATAAAGAATCTAAAGAAGACATAAATACTAATAGCTAGAGTTGCATTCGGGCCTAAAAAAATCTGACCTGGCCTGACCCGAACCCCTATAATTTTTCCGAGCCCGACCCGAAACCGACAAATTAACTGTGATTACAGGCCCTAACCAAAAAAACAAACCCAGACTTTTTTTAAATTAAACTTTTACTGCTTTTGTAAGCAAATCAGTTAAACAGTGGTGGAGAAAGTACTCAAACACTGTACTTAAGTAAAAGTACAAATAAACAGTCAAAAATGTACTCTAGTAAAAGTAGAAGTACCATATTAATGTTTTTACTTAAGTAAAAGTAAATAACTACTTGCTTTTAAAAATACTTAAAGTATTAAAGTAAAAGTACTTGCTGAATGTATTACCTAATGCAATGTCTACAATATCATTACGTATTCCTACCGTATGTATATTTTCTGTAATACATTAATAGTGTTGAGCCATTTTAATGAACAATGCTGCAGATAATACATGTTTTTATTGTGTTTACTCTGTGACACAGTTCACACTTGGACTTGTGACTCTGTGCATCAGAATTTCAGGGATGACCTGCAGAGTTAAATGTCATTAAACAAAATAAGAAAGATGAATGATTATATCATTGAAATTTTTGATTTAACACAAAACAAAACCAATGTCATTTTAACTGCAGTAAACACATTTAAATAAAAGTTGTCTGTCTGAAAAAAGGAGCATTAGACCTAACAAAGGAACAGGCACTGATCATTTCATCTCCAGGTTTGTCATCAACTCTAGTTAAATTACTGTCTAGTCAACCTTGTACTGGGTCCATAGTGAACAATATTTCAACTTCCTGACAATTTTTCAAAACTTGGACCCGAGTGTCGAGCCATTTGGAGACATCTAGTCTCCCAACATCCCATGAACTGACACATTTTAATGTTGCAGCAAGAATTTCTTGTTCAAGTTCAGATGAAGTTGATTTTCAAAGTTTTTTGAGTCCAGTCTGGCTCTTTAGGGAGAGAAAATCTGTTCTGCTCTACTGAACAATATTTCAATAGTCTTTCAATAGTCTATCAATTATCTTTCTTTCAATAAGGCCATGGGTGGTGTGTATCTTCTGGCTGAATCTCTGTGGTGGAATCCGTTTTGGGTGTGTAAGTGGTGCTGTGGGTGCTCCCAGCTCAATGATGTATAGAATATACGTCATTGGTCCAGCTCTTCTTGAAGGTGGGTCTAATGTTACCTGTCCACTTTGCAGTGATACAGTGGACCAACTTCCCTCTCTCAACATCAGTTACTTTCAAACTAACAACAAATCAAAAAACTGCAATGTGAATGTAACTTGTAACTCAACACATTATAGAAATGTAGTGTAATAGAAAGTACAGATACTTCATGCAAAATGTAGTGGAGAAAAAGTAAAAGTACCCACATTTAATTCTACTTAGTACAGTAACAAAGTACTTGTACTTAGTTGCATCCCACCACTGCAGTTAAACATGAACAAGAGTCAGTGGATATAGTTATTATAATATTATAGTTATTATCATACGTATTATAGTTATTAACGGTCCGCGGATGCGCGCGGTTGATGATCCAAATTGGGTCGTCGGCCGCACACATCCGCTGCGTCAGCAGCTGAGTCCAGTTAAGCTTCAGGTGGGTCGCTGGCAGTGAGCCATATGAACTTTTTTTTTACCTCTTTCAACCGACCGGTCAGCGCGCAGTCGAATGGCCGGTGATCCAAATTGGATCGTCAACCATGCGCGTCCACTGACACAATCAAAAGCCTGACACTGACCCAGTCCGCCCATCCAGCACATTATTTTGGCCCAGCCTCAATTTTACTTTCAACCAATGTCACTTTCTTTTTCAGCGGAACAAATTAATCAAGTTTTATTTACTCTAATAGAGATAGGCCTTTCACTTTTTTCTTAAGCACCTGAAAGTAGTGTTAACACTGAAACATTTTTTTGGTTTAAATTGCATTAATCCAGTTAAATACTCTTATGGCAATTTGTTGAGTGTTTCACAAATATTCAAAATGAGCTCTTGTTAAATTTATTTTGCTCACTGCCTGAGGTGTCAAAGGTTTTAAACAAAGTTCTCATTTGATCTGCCAGCTACCACTTAAAAATGTAGGTGTGGCATCCATCTGGATTTAGATTGATCGCAAAATAATAATCATTTGTAGATGAACATCTAATGATTACATTCAGCGCAGTTTCAGACCATGAGATGATAACAGACAAACACACAGTTTACACGCTCATATTGCATGTTTACACAGTCATGAACTAGATTTGAGATAATCATAAAATATTTGTAACCATGGCAGTAAAACAAGTTTTTCTGTTCGTTCTAGTAAAATTACAAATCAATTACCCACTCCAGCGTTCGTCTGCCCTCTCTGAAACTCGGTTTTACACTCTTAATTAACAGCACTGATAAGCCTTTTTATTAGCCAAGAGTTCATTGCAAGTGTCAAACACATCCTTAATTTTCATTAAGTGGTAATTAAACTTAAATCTTCCACCAATCAATTATTTCTTGTACAGTAGCTAATTGGCCAGCTATGTATTTGGTCTCTGCAGCTCCTATTAGCATTTTAATTAAATCTTATGCAGCATTGTAGCTGAGATACAACAGTTTAGGACCAAGTTGGTGTGCAGTTTTCCAGGTCTTCAAAATGTAAATGTTACACGCTGTTTTTGTCCCTAGAAAGCAAAGCAGACTTTTATATTTTCTGTGCGCAGTACAGAAACTGATAAAAAAATTGCATGTAGTTAAGCAGGAGTTAGAAAACTGCAACAAAGTGAAATTTTGATAGCAGCTGAAAGGTAAATGTTCTGCTTGTTGGAAATAAACCTGTTGGTTTGTCACGGTTTGAAGACGCTTGGACACTTATTTCACCTCTTTGCTGCTTGTGTGCGGCCTTTCCTTAGTTACCATACATGACCACTGAGGGATTCGCAATTAAGCTGAATCAGGATGCAGGGTTTAGTTAACAAAAACAACCCCTAACTAGACAACACGGAGCAGCAAAAAGACAAGTTGGAACATGAGCTAGTTCTGAGCCAACAGAAGGGTCCAGAGTCCACATTCAGCTTAACTTTATTTTTATTTTATTTTATTTTTAGCATTTCTCCACACCAAACTACATCTTGCTGGTTTGCATGGCCACTTTTGCAGGAATGTGAAGTTTGTATAGACTGGGTATTTTTTCTTTGAAACAGGAAGTGTGCTCCCAGAACAAACTGTGTTTCGAGACAAAGTTCAGAATAAACAGACATTTACCTGCTTACAGACAGCTCAGGAGGTTCAGAGAAAGTTAGTGTACAGTAGTTTAAATGTTTATGTGCCAGTCTGTCAATAAAATGACAAATATGTAGCACAGAACACCAAGCTAAAATCATTTGGAAAAAAAATATTTTTATTTATTATTTTTTGCATGTGTACACACAAATAGAATGCTAACTGAAGAGTTCAACCTGAATAGGCGATGTTAATTTAAGCTGACCAGAAGTTAAAATGAGGAAAATGGAAGGTTTAGCTAAAAACATGAATCAACAAAATTATAACTGTATTCTAAAAGCAACTAAAAGCAAAAAAGTAACTAAAAAGTAAAACCACCAAACTAATTTTAAAAAATCCCTAAAACGACAGATAAAAATTTAATTTGACAAAACTATGACTTAATGATCAAATTGCCAAAACCATAGCTAAGAGCAAACATTTGAAAAACTGCAGCTAAAAGCTATAGCCATGCAGTAAAACTGTAGTTGTAAGCTAAAACCACTAAAATTATAGCTAAAAGCCAAACATAGCAAAATCATAGCTAAGTGTTAAAATATGCTAAACAAATATTTGCTAAAAATTGAACCCAAAAGAACAGTCATTAAAAGCTAAAACTACCAAAACAGTAGCTTAAAGCTAAATTTAGCAGAACAAATGTTGAATGTAAATTATTGTAGGCCTCAACATAAAACAGTTGCTGAAAATTAAAACTGACAAAACTATATGTAAATGCTAAAATCACAAAAAATCTTACTCAACAGCAAAAATAGCATAACTGTAGCTAAAAGTTAAAGCCCGCAAAACTGTAACTGAAGCCAAATCATCAGGGCCGGATCTATAATACGGGCACACCGGGCGGGTGCCCAGGGGCCCGACAGCTCAAGGGGGCCCTCTGCTGGCCAGGAGTGAGCAGTTCAGCCTGGCAGAAATTTTTTATTTTTTATTTTATTTTTTTATTGTCGCTAGACGTAGATAAAACAAGGCTTTGTCCTCAATTTTCCTTATTATCCAACCCAAATAAAATAAAAAGTTGTTTTTCAAAAACAACTCATAAGTGTCTTTTAGTTTGTTGACATGACGTGTATGATTGGGAGCAGACGGCAATGCACACACTCAGTCCGGTTGGTGGCGGTAATGTGCTTAAAATAAGTTCGCCAACCGCCAATAAACAATAGAAGAAGAAGAAGCTCTGTGACCAATGAGCTGACAGCCCTTTTACACACGTGATTGAAACTACAGAATCCGGCTCATCTCATTGGTCCAGTCTTGGCAGTTCACGGAAGACACGGCAGCTACGAGGCCGCCAGACGAAGCATTGTTTCCGAGATAAATCCGTCCGAAGGTCCCCCGGCGCGCGCCGGAGCTCAACTGAGAACCAGGCCGGCCATGCTGCTTTGAAGCCCCACCAAGAGGCTCCCTGCCTGGGTACACGATCCAGAACGGCCCCCGGCGCGCGCCGGAGCTCAACTGAGAACCAGGCCGGCCATGCTGCTTTGAAGCCCCACCAAGAGGCTCCCTGCCTGGGTACACGATCCAGAACGGCCCCCGGCGCGCGCCGGAGCTCCGGCGCTCTGGACCACCAGAACCATGCACCAGGGCAGAAACTTCGTGCTGGACATGGGCACAGGAGAAAGCAGGTAAAGATAATGGATGGACGGACGGATAATAAATGTAACAAAACCAGGAGAACCCTTGAAGAAGAAGTGGAGAAGATCACTGAAAGTCTTCACCTGGTTGGCAGGTAAAAATTCAATAATTTCCAGTGTAGTTGTGAACCATGTTTAATTATTGATAGTTATAAACAAAAGTGTACAACTGACACGTACAAATAAGTACATAATTGTGAATTTAAGAGATTGCTAAAAGTGATTTTTTTTTGAAGGAATATGAAAAATAACATAAGAATTTATTTGAGTTGTTTAAGATGATGTAATCTTACATTTGGTGATGCAATTAATTTTGTTCTTTGATAAATCATTGTTGTGAGTTTATTTGGGTAAAAAAGGGGCAGAGATTATAAGATTATTCTTCATCTGCTGCCTTTCATTTTATTTTGAATGTATGTTTTTTATTTTTTATTGAGTTGTTGACTTTGTTTTAGTGAAATGAATGAATTTTAATAAATAAAATAAAAATAAATACATTTACTTTACACTATGCAAACATACAACCTTGTCCATCTTTAAAAAAATCACAGTTCATATAGGTAATTAATAAATACATTTCAAAATGTAGTTTACATACTACAATGCTAAATTTATAAATATAAA